>JAMAGZ010000168.1:0-43174 GCA_023626575.1 Penicillium sp. PF1803
TATTCCGCGCGTTCTCCGCGTCAACATGCCAAGGTCTCGTGATGCACGTGACCTATATCGGGCACTGGCCCGTGACACCCCCCTTGATTCAATTAAAGAGAGGCCCTACTACCATCATCATCATTGTTATTATTATTAAGAAGGGCCGGCGGGAATGTAAGGGTACTGTCATGGGCCCGTAAGGGCCCGTACGAAGCTATCCCTGGCTCCAGAATTACTGCCAAGATTTCGCAGGCGCGATCTGCGGTCAGATATCTCTCGCGGCATGGGGGTCAAAGGGGTGGGTGCGGTCAGGATATATCGGATATCCTGGGGGTCACGTGGGGTTCCGCGAAATTTCGCGCAATTTCGTGGGCGTGGATATATCTCCATATTTCCCATGACACCTACTACTAATCGGTTAGGGGTGTCGATAGGAGGTCCTTCGTTAGGTCTTCCACCTACCGGAGGAAGTTAACGACCTTAGGGGCTAGTTTTGCAGCATTCTAACCCTTCCTAAGCTCTTTAAGAAGGTCGTGCGCGGTGTGGTTAGCGTTTAATACGCGCTCTCTACTCGATAGCAGATTTTTCAATAGGCCTCCGGAAGCCCCTAGCGGGACCGGCCTAACGCCCTTGAACGCACGTAGCATCGCAATATCGGTCATATAGCTTTACAACCAGTATTAAATGATAGCGCAGGGAGTTAGATTGAATTTGCCGTTGCTTAGAAGTTGCTAACTGGCGTGGTTCCTGAGATATTTCAAAAATTCAATTCGGCGCTGAAGTTGTTCTTTTCATTGGATTTCCCTTCCTTGGCTATCTTGATGATTCCGGATTAAAACGTGACCGGCAAATATACCAAGGAGTCAATAGTAATTGAGGCTATATTTGACACACCGACCTCTTCAAATTCCCCACATTGGCTATGATTGGTGGAACAACCCCTTTTTAGCAAGCGCAAACCACCACTTCCAAGACGGCAGATTCCCGCCCAGCCACAAGACAAAGTTCCCAGAAGACTTGTCCCTCTTAGCATTGAAAATTAAACCTCTCCGCATCCCCACGCCCTGGTGCTTGGCAGGGTGCAGAGAAATCCGCCCATGCCGAGATGCGTTGCAAAAGCCTGGGCGCAATACCGCGACATGTCATTGTTGATCGTTTCCCATTGAACTCTCGTGTTGCTCAGGGAATTGTGCCTTGTTACAGGCGGATAAATGTAATTTGCTTCCCCGCGTGCCAATGTTGCTCTAGACGGGTGAAAACTGGGGCAGCGGAGTACAAATGGATGAGTGCTGGCAACCGTGAAGAGTTTTCAAGGGGTTCAATTGAGCGCCCAACCTGCTAACAAGGAATTGGCTACTGTGAAGGATAGTCCAGCTATTTCTCGTTGAAACTGTGCTTTGAAAGCGATTCAAGATGAAGTTCCTCCCACTCGGCGCGCTGCTTATCGGCGCAGTCACCGCTGTTTCGACAGGTCGGGTCCCTCAGGGTGCCGAGATCATCCCTGCCAACGATAAGTCCTCGCTGCGAAACATTGGAGCCCATGGACAAAAGTATCCAGACCGCCGTACTGTCACAATTCGGCCATCGAAGAATGACACGGACGACATCTCCGACGACTTTCTCTGGGGCATCAAGCATGCCAACCATGGTGGCCGTTTGCTGCTGAAGAAGGGCAAGACCTACGTGATTGGCAAGAAGCTCAACCTAAGCTTCCTGGACAACGTTGAGGTCCAGTTGGAGGGTGAAATCAAGGTACGAGCACATACCGAGAAGAGCTTGGAGCCAACGTCTGATTTGACTCGCCTAGTTCACCGACGACATCAAGTACTGGCAAGCCAACAACTTCTACTACGCGTTCCAAAAGTCAATCACCTTCTGGGTCTGGGGTGGAAACGACATCAAGATCTTTGGCCACGGTACCCTCAATGGCAATGGCCAGGCCTGGTACAATGCGTTTGCAGGACGCGAGATTTTGGTAAGGCAACACTCCTAGGGAAAGCAAACTGCCTTTGCCAGATGCTAACCAGTATCAAAGGACTCGAGTAACACCTTCTACCGGCCAATCCTGTTCTTGACCGATAATGCAACTCGCGTAAGTGTGGAGGGCATCACACAGCTGAACTCGCCATGCTGGACAAACTTCTTCGTGCGCACCAACGATGTCTCTTTCGACAACGTTTTCATTAATGCGTTCTCGACCAATGCCTCGGTAATTATCTCCTGTGACATAAATATGCATGTAGATTAATCAGGCTCTCCGCAGGCTCTGCCCAAGAACACTGACGGCTTTGATTCGCTCAACGTGAACGGCCTCAGCGTCACCAACACCCGAGTCGACATTGGAGATGATTGCTTCTCGCCCAAGCCCAACACGTCAAACATCTTCGTGCAGAACCTCTGGTGCAACAACACCCATGGTGTGAGCATGGGCAGTATTGGACAGTACTCGGGTGTGCAGGATATCATTGAGCATGCGTATATCGAGAACGTAACCCTACTTAACGGCCAGGTAAGTAGAATGACATATCTCAAAAGCCAGTCCAAGACCATATGATCTTTCAGACAAAATATCTAACTCACTGATTTAGAACGGTGCCCGTCTCAAGGCTTGGGCCGGTCAGAACGTCGGCTATGGACGCATCAACAACATTACCTACCGCAACATCCACATCGAGAACACTGATAAGCCCCTTGTGTTGGACCAGTGCTACTTCAACATTAATGCGACCGAGTGTGCTGCACACCCATCTGCTGTCAACATCACTAACATCGTCTTTGACAACATCTATGGCACGTCCTCGGGCAAGAACGGCAAGGAGGTTGTTGATCTGACTTGCTCTCCCAACGCCGTGTGCTCGAACATCCACCTATCGAAAATCAACCTGATTAGTCCCGCGGGCAGCCCACCGGTGATTATCTGCGATGGTATTCAGGGGGATATTGGTGTGAACTGCACTAGCTCGACGTAGCAGGAACTCGCCGAGAGAAGCAGAGAGTAGGACGATGTGGTGGGTGAGTTGTAATTGTTGAGAAATTTTGTATTTAGCGATAGTCTTGTTCTTTCCGTAGAAATACTTGGAGGAAATTCATCTGTCGTCAATCACAGATATGATCAAATTTTCAAACCAACGCAGTATACCTCGTACTCGCCTTGTGGATATCCCCACAATATAAAACGGGGATAGCAAAAGTACAAGGACACCGCAAGCGAGCGGACTTGAATGGCCAGAGATATCATCAACGGGCGCAAATCCGCGGTTAATAGTATATTAGAACAGTCAAAGCAGCTAGACCTCGTTGGTCTTCCCGATAAGCTCCTCCTCACGGCCCAACGGAGCTTTGGCCACCTCAGCTGCATCCGGGGACGAGACGCGTACTGCGTAGACATGGCGAATTTCATCTTACGCGATAGATACCCATGACTACGTTTGCTACGGAGTACCAGAGAGAATCAATCTCCTTCTCCTTTCATTTTTCAGCCTGATCCTTGGTTTGGGGATGGCTAAAGACGCCACCAGCCGCGCCCAGCCGCCAAGCGGGAACAAGCATTATGCGCCGTCTCGGGAGAAGGGAGAGAGCTTTTGGTGAACTCGTTGGCCAAAACTCCTTTTCCTCCACGGAAAATGCATCAAAAGGACTCTTCACATGGCGGGGTCCGGGGTAATACCTGTCATCGAGGTGATCGCAGACCCCGTCTCGCGAGGCATAATGATCTCCTGCAGCGATGATTGGTATTTCTCTATCCCAACACTCTCCACACCCCACAATCCCCACAGTATCCAGACACCAGCGGGCAAAAATCATATCCGGCCAGACACTAACACGGCCAATCGCCGGACGAGTCCAGCAAAGCTACAACAAACTCGCCTCCTGGGATCCAGTTCTCCAGTTTCTACGTCTGGGGGTGGAGATCATTGGAGACATGGGCCTTCGTCCTTGTCCCCGCCCCCAGAACAGATCCAGTCAGTATGTCCGAGGGCTGCGAAACCCCGGACTTCGCACATAGGAGCGACCCTGCGTAGGGGGCCTATATATAAGGACTGACGCGTAGACCCCATCATCTCCTTTTTCACTTGGTGCCGGACCTTTCTAACTTGTACTTTTGGGCATTCTCTTTTCCGGGAATCTCATTTTATACTTGTTCATTCTTCCACTTGTGTTCGTCTGTGACAGCCATGGAGAAGATGGATAGCAATTCCCAGCATGTTGAGGGGGTACGTGCAAAGGAGGGCGATATTAGCCTGGGGGCTGTCGAGTCCGGAAAGCAGGAGGCATTCTATGTCGAGGACCGAGTCGCCCATCTCACTGAGGAACATCGCCAGTATTTGCTCGCCCGCCATGGTACCCTGGATTTGGATCCCATTCCAGACATGAACGATGCCGACCCGTATAACTGGCCGACTTGGAGGGTAAATAGCACCTCCCCTATTATCTCAACACGATCCAAATAGTAGTATAGATGCTAACATATCTCCTAATAGAAAACCGTCAACCTAACGCTGGTCGTCTTCCATGCTATGATTGGTCTCTTCACCGCGGCATCCATTCAATCCGCCTTCGTCAACATCTCTGAGGATCTGGGTGTCAGCATGCAGCGAACCAGCTACCTGGTCTCTCTCTTCATCGCTGTTCTCGGTGGTGCGCCTCTCCTCTGGCGTCCGCTCTGCAACCGGTTCGGCCGCCGGCCCATCTTCCTGATCTCGCTGTCCTGTGCCCTCGTCGGAAACATTGGCTGTGCGAACAGCCACTCATATGGGACTATGGGACTGTGCCGTGCGATCACCGCGTTCTTCATTAGTCCCGCTGCAGCCATGGGAAGTGCCGTTGTTGCGGAGACTTTCTTCAAGAAGGATCGTGCGCGATGCATGGGTTACTGGACCTTGATGGTGACTATCGGTGTTCCAGTTGCGCCGTTCCTGTTTGGATTCATGGTGATGCGCGTCGGTTACCGCTGGATCTACTACGTCCTGGCTACCGTGAGTACCCGTTCTAAATTACCTTTTCATGCTCTCCAGCCCAGGAAGAATCTCGCTCTAATAATAAAACTCTTCTTTAGGTCAACGGCGTGCAGTTCCTGTTGTACTTCTTCTTCGGCTCGGAATCCCTCTACCTCCGCAACGAGAACGCCCCCAGCCAAATTACCAGTGCCAAGGACAGCATCTTCAAGTTCCGCCGCATCGACCCGTCTCCCCTTCGTCTGTGGGACTTCGTCCAACCCCTGACCTACGTCGCCAAGCCCTGTGTGTTCATTCCAGCCTGTGCCTACGCCATGATCTTCCTTTGGGGTAGTATCGCCCTTACCATCGAGATCCCGCAAATCTTCCCCGAGCAATTCGGCTTCAACACCCAGCAAGTCGGCATGCAGTTCCTCGGTGTCATCATCGGATCAGTGATCGGTGAGCAGATCGGTGGCCTGATCAGTGATCGATGGATGGCTTTGCGACAGAAGAAGATCGGCGCTCCTCCCGCGGCTGAGCACCGTCTGTGGCTGAGCTATATTGGACACGTGTTGACGATCGTTGGTGTCGCTGTGTTTGCGGTGCAGTTGGGCAAGGCCGGTGATAAGTGGAATATCACGCCTATTATTGGTGCGGCTATTGCTGCTGGTGGTAATCAGATCGTTACTACGATCAACATCACCTATGCCGTGGATTGCTACCGTGCGGATGCGGCTAGTGTTGGTGTGTTTATTACGTTTGTGCGACAGACTTGGGGATTTATTGGACCCTTCTGGTGAGTTCTACTCCTTCTTTAGAAGATAATTTACGCTAACTTTTGAAAAAGGTTCCCTCAGATGTTCGAGACTGTCGGATGGGGTGGTGGCGCAGGCATTGCTGCGGCACTGATGGTGGCTGTCAGTGTTATCCCGACCGTCATTCTCCAGTTCCGTGGATCCAAGTGGCATTAACCAGGTACTGCATGATGAGAGGCTAGGAAGTGGGTAATTTGTATATGATTGAAACTTTTCAGAGAGAACTTAGTTAATATAGCTTTGAATGGATAGCTAAATTCAAGGCGAAAGAATACTTTGATTGATCTGAAACTGTCTTCTAGTACTGGATCAGAAAGTCAAGAATCACTATGGCCATAATTAATAGTCAGTAGGCCAACTTCATGTCAGAGAGGGGCGATCTAAAGAGCCTCCCGCCGCCGGGTTATGAGGGTGCGAAGATTCGTGATTGGTGCCACGATTACTAGGGCGCCTACCTGCATGCACCGCCATCATCACCTGAAACTCGAGTCTAGGCATAAATCGACGCCTTGTGGGCTTGCAAATTTCCCACTTTCCACCCATCTCTACCACCAAAATGTCCGATCCCTTATCTGTCACAGGTACTGCTGTAGGTGTCGTGTCACTGGGCCTCCAGGTTTGCGGCGAGATCGTCTCATACTGCCAAGCATGGAGAGGATTTGATAAGGACATTCAGAACTTTTCCCAGAAGGCTGATGGACTTCAAATCCCCTTACAAGTGCTACATGGGCTTCTTGAAAACTTCCAAGCGATAGACATTGCAACATCCAAGGATATTGAAGAGAAGCTGCAACAAATCGAGGAAGTGATCAAAAGACTCAAAGAGGCTATAGCTCAGTTTGCCACGAAGGGACCTGGCGGTACGGCTGCTATTCGTGCTCAGTTTAAGAAAGCGACATACCCACTCCGCAAGGATGGCTTGCGCGAGATGTCGAGCGACTTGGATAGCTTACGGCTGAGCCTCAATACCATTCTGCATGCGTAAGTCGGTTTCGTTAAGGATTCTGGAAGGTCTTTTCTGACCAGGACTAGTCTCTCGATACAACACGCGATACAACACGCGCAGACTTTGACTACTATCCAGCAGGCAAATGCTCGAAACATAAATCACATGGTACGACTACTAACATATCGGGAATTTTGAATAATATTAATTAATGAACCGCAGAATTCAAGCATAGAAGATATACGAAAGCTATTTTTGCTACCATTAAGCTCACGGAATCTTTGTCAAGACCACTACAGTCAGGTTGCTGTCACACCAGGACCATCACTCATTCGCCCAGATTGCAGATCGACAGCCTCTTCATATCAGCTTTGCTCAAATATCAATTTTAAAAGACAGAATAAAGCCACCACAAAAGACTATTCTCACTCTATTCGCATGTTGAGGCTGGCGATTAATTTCACGCTGTCGGTGACAATAGGCACAGCAGGGCTTTCAATCGCCCCGTCTTTACGTTTGCAGCCTTTACGAGACGCCAGTTCCAGCCGTGTGCTGGAAACCTTGGAAAAGTTTTTCATACAGGCTGAAACCTACATGACAACGCCAAATGACATGGAAGACCTCGTTACAGCCACCATAACGCAAATGCAAAAGATATTCGATCAAGGGGAGGCCACTCCTTTCGACATATATGTAAACTCCAACCTGGGAGAAGAGATCTCGACTTTGGATGTGAGTGACATTACTCAAGATTTTATACGTTGTGAGACAGGACTGATCGGAGCAGTTCACGTGCTTGAGACTAGGTTGCAGCTCATTTATTGCTTCATCAAGGTTACTTCGGTTTTTGACCGACTGCGGAGCGAGCCCTAGTCGGCCTCATGGCTTTGTCGCTGATCGAGTCTCGTGGCGTCTGAGCTTGAGTGATATGTATGAAGGAGAGCATGAGATTGGCGGTCCTCTCTTTGACCTATATGGCTATAATCTTAAACCTCCCAATTCTTTAGCCCAGAGAGAAGGACTTCGATGGCTCATTCGCCAAAATTATGACGGTATGCACTCACTCCACACTCATCCTCGTCTATACCTGCTATGGCTTATTCATTGAAAGATATCGCTATGATTGCTATCTGTAAGGCCATTATAAGGGAGTCAGAGTACGACCTGACAGAAGCTTTGAAGGCGAAGCCTTATTTGATCAACGAAACAATCGGTGCTTGCTCCTTGCTTGATATAGCATTTGGTTGGCCAAGAGGGATACAGATCTTACTGGAAGCAGGTGCCGATGCTCATACTCACGACATCAATTTCGTCGGAGATACCAGATCTAAGAGTATCTATAACTCGGTAAAACTTCTGCTTCAAGCTGGGTGCAGGTTCAGCTACGATGATATCGAAAAATGCAACGGAGTTGTCAATGGAGATAATATGAGATCTCTCCTCATAGGGGAGTTGATCAAACGACTCAAAGGGTTGTTGGAACTAGCCAAATGCTATTTGCCACCTGAGGAAATTCCTGCACTTTTCATCAACCGAGACGAGGATTCGACGAACCCCATCATCTTCGATGCATGGACGAAGGAACTTCACTCCAGGCTTACACGACACGGTATAACCATCGATCAATCTTTGTACACCGCAGATTTTGATTATCAGAGCTCAGTTTATCACTATCCATGGTTTTCGGTCCAAACTCTGCAAGTTCTCTATTCCTTTGGTTTCAGAGGAGTTAATGAGCCGGATCAGAATGGGGTGGTACCTTTGATCGCTCATGGGTTGCAATTTCGATATGCTTGGCAAGAACTAGAAGCAAGGCAAGTGGTGGATCAAGTAAACTGGTTGATCTCGAAAGGTGCGGATCCCAACCAACCGGTGCCCGGAACGAGCTCAACTGTTGCCCATCATCTTACCCATTGGATCTTTGCGTTTATTGAAAAACCATTTCGCTATCAGGGAGCACCTTCCGAGGCCTTCTTGAAAGAATGGAAGAGATGGAAAATTATGATTCTGCAGCGTACCCAATCGCTCAATCTCACTCCTTCGTCTGCAGATGAATGTATCTGCGCATGTTCCCCTAGCGGATGCAACACTATATCATTATTGCTGCGCCAAGCATTCCAGTGTATATACTTGAGACCTTCGGATTCGTGCGAAGATCCTGGCTTCTGGCTCCATGAAACGGTAGCTTTTGTTATCATCTGGATCGGAGAAGATCGGATGGTGTGCCAGGAAATCATCCGGTTCTTCACATTTGACGCAATGGGTTCGACGCATCTTTGTTGCATCGAGGAATCGGTCGATGGCGATTATTATAAGCTTGTTAAAAGAGACAAACAAGAAGTGGAAGAGATTCTGGAGGAAGAAAAATTGGCACTCGGGGATCTTGAAAGACTCGTCGCAGAATTCAACGAGAAGTTTCATGAGCTTGGACTTCCAATCCTGGATTTCCTGCGAGGATACTGGTACTCTCGCATAATTGAGTTCCTATCAGAGCGCGATCCATATGATGAAGAGCATGTTGTTGGGTTGAGGGAAATTGGGGTGAAGTTGGAAGCGGAGGAATGGGTTTTACCTGACAGGGTTTCCCTGCTGATTCGACCTGCCGTGGAAGAAATCATCGAAGCTTGATGCTAGGGTTACGTCTCCTTTAACGATATATCTGCTATGGATATTGGTCTCAGACATGACAGAACCTGGGGTCCAGTACACCTGGTCTTTTGGGATATTCAGTTAGTGTGCCTGGGCGCGAGCCGTAACACTTGGCCTGATTTTTCACTGGGTGAGTGGCGAATCCCGGAAATCAGTAGGCTGCATCTTCATTGCCTACTACCGTGTCTAGAGACTCGGTCTATCAATACCCCCGGCATGAGAGATACGTAAAGCTGATCACTCTTGTCGAAAACATTTCGTCTCGCGGAGAAGGGAACATCCATGCAGGGAATGCTGAATAGGGCTGAATTTATCAACCTCAAATGGATAGAAATCTGAAGCTGACACCTTGTATTTCATTAATTAGACACAAGAGGTATGTTTGATACCACTCGGCAGAGTGACTACAGGTGGGTGACCACTTTGTATACATCATAGATTCTTTACCGCTACAGTATTTGAGATACTTCAGGTTTCCGTCCTAGAAGAGGCTTTGTACCTTGCCAATCGAGGAGATAATCCGTAAAGATGTGCAACCTTACATAATACAGCAGTGGAGACCATATACAACGTACAAGTTCAGGACAAATTTCATCAAGACATAAGATCATACCTCCAAATTATACCCACACCAAACGCCAGAACCTTACCCTATCCTACCCTACCCTCAACCATAGGTTTTCTCTTAATACAACTTACCACCCCTCAACCCTCCACATCTTCAAATTCATCCCCTCAACCGGCTTCGTCGTAACCGCCCCCGCAATATGAATAACCTGCTTCGGATCCTGCATCTCAAACGCAAACCTCCCCACCACCCCCGCAACAGCACACCTAAGTTCCGCCCTTGCAAAATCCTTCCCAATACACGCCCTCTGCCCATGCAAAAAGGTAATCTGAGCAAAATTTGTCGATGCCCCCCCATTATTATTCGGAACCTGATTACCATTCTTATCGGTATCAATCCAGCGCTCCGGGACAAACGCATCACCTTCCTCGCCCCAAAAGATAGGCGCGCGGTTTATAGCATAAGGGCAAAGGATGAGGCGGGTTCCGCGGGGAACGTGTTTACCGGCGACGGTTGTGTCACGGATAGATTCACGGATTGTGGCTGGGACGGTTGGGTACAGGCGTAGGACTTCTTGGCAGACGCCGTTTAGGAGAGGGAGGGATTCGAGGTCCTGGTGGTTTATGGGGTGTGTGGCGGAGGGGATTTTTGTACGGATTTCGGTGCGGAGGCGGGTTTGGATTTCTGGGTGCAGGGTTAGGAGGTAGCAGGCCCATGTTAAGGCTGCGGCGGTTGTTTCGTGCTGGAAGAGGGGAGTTTTAGCAAGATGGATACATGGAGTATGGTATTGAGGTAGAGGCTACTCACTCCCGCAGCTAGGAAAGTCAACATCTGATCCACCAGCTCGGTATCACTAAAATCTCCGCCCAACATCATCGTGCCGAGAATATCAGCTTCGAGATCCTTCGCCGAGGCTTTGGATGCAGCCAGCATCTCTCGTTTTTCACGAACGATGTCGTTGCAGAGATTCCGCAGGAAACCCGTCTCGTTAGCGATGACCTGGTTCAAGTGCCAGGGCACACGCTGGGCAATCCACTGTGGCAGAGTGAAGTTCATAGCCAAAAAGGCCATCTTCTCAGTAGTCGGCTCCAAGATGCGCAGGAAGCTCTCAGCGACGGGATTATCACTGTTTTGGATGGAGCGGAAATCACGGCCCATAGCGGCGGGACCGATGATATCGAGTGTGAGACGACTAGACGAAGGGCATCAGTATAACTCTGTTCCAGGGAAAGGAAGAACTGGTTTATACATACCTCCCCCAAACACCCATCTCTAACTTCCCAACCCCCTCCTCCGGACTCGTCCCATCCATCGGATTACTCTTCAACTCCTTCTCCATCTCAACAAGCAACTGGTTCGTCTTATCCCACATCAACGAATACATCGCGCGAATATTCTTAATATTAAACGCCGGCGTCAACGCCTTGCGCTGTTTCTTATGAGCCGCGCCCTCGGACAGAATTAGACCAAAGCCCAGGATTCGCGCAAGGAAGTTACGCGCTCGCCAGGGTTTCTCGAAATCGTAAGTATTAGTGCTCATGATGTCGAGGAGGGCTTGGTGGTTTGTGGCGAGTAGGTAGCTTTGGCCGATCATGTCGCGGAGGTGGATTAGGCCTTCGTTGGGGATGGTTTTCATCCAGTAGAGGGGCATGCGGCCCCGGGGGGAGTCGAAAATGATTTTGGCATTGCTCATGAGACCCTGGGAACATGTTAGTTGATGGCATTGACATTGTTTAGAGATTGGATGTAGATAGGGAGGAGTATGGGTATAAACTGGGATTGAATAGCTGATGATAGATTGATTAGGGTTGTCGGGTGATACGTACCGGGACCATGGGTAGATGACGCAGTGGATTCAAGAAGAACGGCCAAATGACCAGACTATACAAACTCTTGAGGAAGACATTGAATGCCACTGTCCCTAACACGACAGTCCGAAAAGTCTCATCTGCAAAAACGGTGCGCTGCAGGAAATAGGCCTCGACAAGGGTAAAGGCCAACAGGGCCGGGAGGCTATCTCCGGCCGCCATGTCTGCGTTACAGCTGAACGAAGTCGCAAGGATCCTTGCGAGCGGAGGATATGATAAAAATAGGAAGAAAACCACCGACAGCTATCGAAGATTGTCGGAGGAATCAAGAAAGAAAGAAAAGTCTGGGGGAGAAAAGATTCCACTTTGATTGATAGCCCCAGTCCAAACCAATTAATACTAGTCACCAACTGCAACTACTGTAGGGATGGGGACTCCACCGATCGGCAAGCCCCCCAGTTGGTTTAGGGATCGACCTCGGTAGTGCGCGTATGTCATCGCATGGGGATTATTATTCAAACGGTGTGAAAGTGATCTCATGGTTGAATCTGTCTGCCTATGGGGGATACTAGTCAAGTGGTATCGAATGATAATGATAATCACGAAACTATCATGCTTTGATCATAATGTGGGGGATGAACCCATGGAGCCGAAGCTTGTGAGATCGGAGGATTGTGATATCATCAGTAGTCCGAAAGCCCTAAGATCGAATGGGGTCCCCAGATCTAACCGGATGTAGTAGAATACTTCCGATGTCAGTGCGAGAGGAACATTCCATACATGTGGGGGGATAGATGAACGGATACTCGAGCCGGTGCCACCGAGATCCTCAGTTTAGATTACATAAAAAAAGAAGGAACCATCTGTGGGGGAGGAGGGAACTAGTACGAACCACACGATTCACGAGAGCAGTGTGCAACTGTGCATGCCACAGCATGTGAAAAAAGAGCCCCGCGGTAGAAATAATTGTGGATTCGCATTGCTGGCTCAATTGGGTTAGTATGCTCCAGTGCCTTTGAAGGGGCTAATCTATGTTAGGTCTAGTGTGAGTCCCAATTTCCATTCGTCTTGTCGATCCCCTGGTTGTGACTGCACCAAAGGGCCTCGGCTGGTGGAGAGACCCGAATTGATGATGGACACGACAGGCCGATGCTTGGGGAATTTAGTCTCCGGCGGTACGAAAGTGAAGTTTCGTGAGTAACAAACAGTAACCCATCTATTGATCCGTGCACCTAGGCCCTCGTTTATAGCAACGGTGGATCATAAAAGAGCGGATCGACATCGTAGAACTGTTTCTGGAGCTCTCCTTTTAATCTTCACCATCACCTCTTCTCTCGCTCTCCAATTATCCCTTTCTCACCTCACCACCTGTACAACTACTATCACCACCACCATGGCGGCCTACCTCGACCTCCTCCAAGAATACACCCAGACTGCCCTGTCGCATGTCCCTGAACCCGCGCAAGCCTACCTGCGCAACCCGCTCACCCAAAAAGCCCTCGGCGTCCTCCTCGCCCTCGGCCTTATCCGCAGCCTCAACAAGTCCCTCTCCCAATGGACCCTCAACAACTGGACCAGCAGCCCACGCTGGAATCCATCCCGCGAACTCATCCTCCTCACCGGCGGATGCAGCGGCATCGGCAAACAAGTCATGGAAGACCTCTCCAAAACCGGTGTCCGCGTAATCATTCTCGATATCACCGAGCCCAAATTCACTCTCCCCGCAAACGTCTCCTTCTACAAGGCGGACATCACATCCTCCGCGAACATCGCCGAAGTCGCAAAAACCATCCGCGCTAAACACGGCGATCCAACCGTCCTCGTCAACAACGCCGGCGTCGGCCACGACGGGACCATCCTCGAAGAACCCGAGTCAAAAATCCGCCAAACCTTCGAAGTAAACACCATCTCACACTTCCTCATGGTGAAAGAGTTCCTGCCGGCCATGATCAAGGCGAACCACGGCCACGTGGTCACGATCGCGTCTATGGCTAGTTTCGTGGCGCTGGGCGAAATGGCCGATTACTGCTGTTCGAAGGCGAGTGCGCTTGCATTCCATGAATCGCTGCGCCAGGAACTCAAGTCCTGGTATAATGCGCCTGGAGTCCGGACGTCTGTTGTTCATCCGATGTGGGTGCGGACGCCGATGATTAAGATGTTGACGGATCATGAGAGTCATTTCAGACAGCCGATTATGACGGTGGAGTTTGTTGCGGGGGCGATTGTGAAGCAGATTTTGTCACAGAATAGTGGGCAGGTTATTTTGCCCGAGTATCAGTCTGCGGCTAGTTTGGTCAGGGCTATGCCGACTTGGATGCAGGAGGGGGTTAGGTCGATTGCATCGGGGTCGTTGCGGAGGTTGAGGGAGGTGCAGCGGAAGGAGGGATTGTAGAGTGTAGGGAGGACGGGGGATTTGATATTTTGGATTTCATTTGGAAGTGTGTATATACCCTAGTTACTATAAAGGGGTTCTGAGAGATGTTACTTGTTATTTACTTGTGCTATTTGTGAAGATATGAGAAATGCATTTGTGATGCCAGATACTTTGATCTGATATGTGCCTGTATTATCTCGAACTTTGGATTTGTTTGCACTAAAACTGAGGTGAATATGAGATGAAGAATATTAGACGGCAAGCGATAACCATGGACATGGCCTCGAGTGTATCTCGGAACAGTAGCACTGTCTCACGTTCTTAGGGAAGCCAAGTCACACAATACTCTCACACAATACTCTCAGTTTTATTCTCCTGGTAGACAGGACAAAGTTGTACAAGGCGAGTTACCCCAAGGTCGTACAATCACAAAGCATATATTCATTCATACCCATAAATCCAGGGCACAGCCCCTTCAAATATCAACAATTCAAAATCCCTCCGAATAACCTAATCTATATATAGCCCGACAGAGTCTCCCCCAGGAGAACCAAGAATCAAGACAAATATGTACAACAACCTCACTCCACCATCTACTTCGCCAACTCCCTCAACCAAGACTTAACCTTCTTCCCCTGCTCCGTCTCCTCGGTGCTCCCCAACTCCAAATTATAAATCGGCGCGACATGACACTCGCGATACCCCACAAAAAGCTCCACATCCGGGAATCCCGCCTGAATCTTCTCCGCAAAATCACGAATAATCGGCAAGAGAATCTCATTCCCACCGCCCGTAATCAACACCTTCTTCACAGGGAACGTACTAAACCATTCCGTCGGCGCATTCGACAAATCAGTATAATTATCCCTCGTCGCACCCCCGAGGTAAGCCGTACTCCACGGCGCCGCCACAGCCGTCGTAATCAGATCACCACCGTGATAGATATCCTGGCCCGGGAACTCTGTGTCCAGCAGAGTCCAGGGTGCTATCATGGCCGCGCCGCCGAATTTATGTTCGCCGAGGGCGAGGGGCTCGATTTGTGGGTGTGGGTGGGCAGCGTGGGAGAGGACGCCGCAGACAAGGTTTCCGCCGGCGGAGTCGCCGCCCAGGAAGATTGTTGAGGGGTCGCGGTTGGACTGGGTGAGGATGTAGCGGACTGCGGCGACGGCTTGGCGGAGTTGGGTTGGGTAGGTTGCATGCGGGGCGAGGGTGTAGGTCAGACTGAAGACGGCGACGGATTTGCCGGCGCGTTGGAGGTCGGCGATTACTTGGGCGTAGAATTTAAAGTAGCCCATGTTTGCGGGGAGACCGAAGCCGCCGCCTGGCGTGAAGGAAAAGAGATATGTCAGTCATGTCCAGTCCGCACACCAATTGCTGTTTTGCATGGGGTGCGAGTTTGGGCTTACCGTGAAACCAGATGAGCACATTTGTCGCATCGCGATCACCAACCCAATGACCCAACGCGCCGTGTCCCAATTCCACAGATTGAGGCTTGACACCGACCTTCTTCACATACCGCTCATAGATCTTGTTGCTGGGAGGCAGGATAGCCTGCATCTGCGCCGGCGACAGACGCGCCGTGGCCTGGCGGAAGATGGCATAGCCGAAATGCAGCAACAAAGACTTGGCCTCACGCTCTGTACGCCAAAGACCCGTGAGAAGCGAGTAAGTGGCCGCGACGAAGATAGTCGCCAATGCGGGGAGAAAGTCGAGCTTCTCAGCGAGCGAGAGCTTGGGCTTTGTGAGGGACATGTCGTCGGGGGTGGATGCGATTCAGATTAGTCCAGGAGTTGCGTCTCAGGGTGTGTTCAATCCGTCAACGGTCTGATTGTGGTGACCACGGAGTATGTCAATGTCCAGTATGCGATATGCAGGGCACCACTGGGACTCTGGACAGTAGGGACTCCATCATCGCGACGCCCATGCGCCTCATAAAGGCCGAAATCCACAAAGTTCATCCCGTGCGGTTCTCCAGTCGGTACCGCGGCGCGTGTCTGTGGAGACTGGAGAAGAAAGAAAAGAAACACGCTACGCCGATTCAGGAACTAACCATCCGCTCGTGGGGAAAAGCCTCGGAGCCCCGCGAGGGTGGTCGATCTCGCAATGGTATCTCAATGGGGTAAGGATCGCTGCCAGGTCCAATGGCATTTTCAGTTGCATTATTATCATCTTCCCATTCTTTGACTTTTGATCGAAGGGATAATGTGAGCATTTTCGAGGACCGAGGTGGTACTTGTGGTTTCTGATTATTATCGACATTTTGATGGACTTTTGGGGGGAGTGGAGAATCGGGCAAGGTCCGAGGCTGCATATGCCGCATATGGGCAAGTCTAAAGGAGCGGAGCAATGAGAAGGGCATGCGAGTGTGTATGGTTATTGCTGTCAGATAGAAAGGATCATGCATGTTTCTTTGGCTATATACCTCTAAAAAGATCAGGTTTCTACTTGGACTGGCCTATAGATCGTGCCAGATCTGTGTAACCAGTTCGTGGTCGCCATGAGGTACAACATAGACAGGAAAACACCGTATATAACATGCTAGAGATTGTAAACTGAAGACTCTACTACTGTATACTGTACATAGACACAAAACCTGTCGCATGTCATCGTAGATTATACTCCGTAGATCTGCCTAAATTGCGCCCGAGCTCCGTGGAGCTCGCACGGACTGCATGATGATGATGGGCTCCAGCCCCCAGACTGTTGGATTTTGAGGCGTTTAGCTTTTCAGAAATTTGGGAATCTGATTTATGCTTAGCTTACACTATTAGCCCTCCATATCTCCAGAGTCCCGACTGGGTATAATTGCTCCGTCCCCGACTCTCCGGACTTTGGCTAAACCCTCCGCACTCCGTAACCACTGCGAGCCTCGAGACGATCGGTCCACCGCCGATCCCTGATCGCCGTGAAACCGAGGCATGTGAACCAGTCTTAAGTCTGTCCTTGCGCCATCACCTTCAATCTTTTTAAAAGTGTCATGGTGATCGACTGTCTTTGATCTCCTCTCCTCCGCAAACCATCCGTCTTCGTCCACCACGTCCTCGTCCACCGCGCCATCATGAACGGCCACGCCAACGGGCAGTCAGAACACCGTTTCGACGTGATCATCGTCGGCGCAGGTATCTCTGGTATTAACGCTGCCTATCGCGTCCAAGACCAGCTCCCCGGCTTTAGCTATGCCGTTCTCGAGGCCCGCCACGACCACGGTGGAACATGGGACCTGTTCAAGTACCCCGGCATCCGCTCCGACTCGGACCTCTTCACCTTCGGCTTCGCGTTCAACCCCTGGAACCGCAGCAACCCCATCGCCGAGGGCTCCGCGATCAAAACCTACATTGGCGACACGGCGCGCAAGTTCGGCATCGACAAGAACATCCTCTACAAGCACAAGCTGACCACAGCCGACTGGTCAAATGAGGAGCACGTCTGGAACCTGTCCGTCGACGCCGACGGCAAGGAGAAGAAGATCACGGCGCGATTCGTGATCTTCGGCACAGGCTACTACAACTACAAGCAGCCTCTCCAAGCCAAGATTCCCGGCCTAGACGCCTTTCAGGGCCAAATCATCCACCCACAGTTCTGGCCCGAAGACCTCGACTACACAGGCAAGAAGATCGTGATCATCGGCTCCGGCGCAACGGCCATCACTCTCCTCCCCAATCTGGCCGACAAGGCCGCCCGCGTCACCATGCTCCAGCGCAGCCCAACATACATCCTCTCCCTCCCCAACCGCTCCGCAAACCACTGGCTCTCCTACATCCTCCCCTCGGCCGCATACCAGCGCATCCAGCGCGCAATTTGGATCATCACAACGCGCATTTTCTTCCTCTTCTGCCAGAAATTCCCCACTTTCTCCAAATGGATCCTGAAGAAGAACGTCAGCAGACAATTGCCCAAACACATCCCTTACAACCCGCACTTCGCCCCGCGGTATAACCCATGGGACCAACGACTGTGCGTCTGCCCGGATGGGGACTTCTTCAAGAGTCTCCGCGCCGGCAAGGCCGATGTGCGCACAGACACAATCAAGACCGTTACCGCGAACGGTATCACGCTGAACAGCGGCGAGACGCTAGACGCGGATATCATCATCACCGCGACGGGTCTGCAGCTGCAACTCGCCGGTGGCGCCCAACTCTCCGTGAACGGGGAGAAATACGACCCGGGCTCGAAGTACATGTGGAACGGAGTCATGCTGCAGGATCTGCCCAATGCCTCATTCATCATCGGATACACAAATGCCTCGTGGACCCTCGGTTCCGACGCAACAGCGCAATTCGTCACGCGTTTGATGAAGACTCTTGATCAGCGGAAATTGATCGCCGCGACTCCGAGACTCAAGCCCGCGGACGCGAAGAACTTGGAAGAGCGTCCTTTGCTGAACTTGAACTCGACATATGTGACTCTTGCGCAGCGCACGCTGCCGCGTGCTGGTGATAAGGGACCCTGGCAGCCGCGTGATCATTATCATAAGGATATCAAGTTTGCATTGAAGGGAGATATAAATGAGGCGATGGAGTTTGTGGCGGGGCCGAGTTTGCGGCTGCGACCGAAGTTGTCGTAACTTAAGGTGATAGGGGAGATAGACAGCTCGCTTGTGGTTGGCTTGGATTTGTCTTGGTTATCATGATACCTGGGTACATATTTGTGACGACTTATTTCATTTCATTTTGGTATATATTACATCATCGTTTGTTCATCTTGTCTCTTTTCTGGCTTGGTTCGTCTCAGTTGTAAATTCTAGCGCTTTGGACATACAAGGAGATCAGCAAATATGAGAAACATATCTCTCATTTCATCCTCTCTTCCACTACCAATTAAAATTCTATTCATGAACCTAACTCCTGATTGGCGGAACTAACAAATCTACAACGTAGCGTCATATCCAAGATCGAGCTCCCAAACACTAGATTAGCCCTTACCTCAACTTACCCGATCGCAGATCAAATCAAGCTGAATACAACCCGAACATTCCAAACCAACCCTTCAACCAGGAAAATCATCCATTTAGAAACCAGAAACTACTGAAACTAGCAAGATTAGCTCCATATCTCTGACGGCGCCACCATCTCCCACAATCGATTAAGTTGCGGCGAAAACTGGATTTCCCCAGGAACCGATTCGATTTTGCCGCATTCCGTATCGGCCGGGGATGGGATAGGATGGGATGATGTCACATTGTGATAGGTAGCATGGAGATGTCATAACCAGACATAGATTAGATCTCGGATTCAAGATTCTAGATTTAACCTTAATACTGGGTGTAATTGCGTAGGGGCTGGAGTAGATATGAAAGCGTGGTCCCAGCCCATGAAGAGCTGGAAGTCTTTATTGAACCGAACTACATTATCCAAATCTCCTGCAGCATACACTGAATCAATCAAACCCTTCACGTCACAATGGCACCAAAAGACAAGTACACCGATCCCAAACTCCGCGATGAAATCAAAGAAGAAATTCACAACGGCGACAAGGGCGGAAAACCAGGACAATGGTCAGCTCGCAAGGTGATTCCTTCCCCACTTCCCTCACCCTATCCTCTCCCACTTCTTCCCCAATAAAAGCCCCTACTAACTTCCTCACTACAGGCACAAATGATGGCCTCCGAATACAAAAAACGCGGCGGCTCCTACACAACCGACAAAGAGACCGGCCAATCCGAATCCCAGAAACACCTCAACGAATGGACGAAAGAAGAATGGCAGACGAAAGAAGGCTCCGGTACGGCACGCCAGGACGACGAGAACGGGACCCGGAAGCGGTATTTACCGAAGAAGGCGTGGGAGCAGATGAGTGAGAAGGAGAAAGAAGAGACGGAGGAGAAGAAGGTTGAGGGGAGTAAGGGGGGGAGGCAGTTTGTTGGAAATACGGGGAGGGCGAGGGAGGCGAGGAGGGATATAAATAAGGGGACAAAGGATGGGAGTGAGAGTGAGGGTGAGAATGAGAGTGAGGGTGAGGATGGAAAGAAGGAGGAGGGTCAAAAGAGTCAGAAGGAAAAGAAGAGTGAGGACAAACAGGAAGGGCCCAAGACGCGAAGTGCTAGCAAGAATGATGGTGATGAGTCTGATGGTAGCGAGGGAGAAGGGGATGAGAAGAGGAGAGTTGGAACAAAGCGTACCGCGAAGCAGTCAACCGGATCCAACAAGAAACAGAAGGACAACGGAGGGGCTGGCAAGTCTAAGCAAGTGAATGCAAAGAAGGACGAGGATGAAGGTGAGGGAACAAAAGTTAAAGATGAGAATGAAAACGAGGAAGAGTACGTCCAAGACGAAGATGTCGATGAAGGAGATATTGACGAAGAGGAGGAAGGAGAAGAGTAGGAACCTTGTACTTATCACCATGGATATTAAGACCTTAACTATCACAGCACACGAAAGACTAATAATATTTTCCTATCTTCGTCTTTTGCCTTTTGCCATTGAATATAATCAAAACTCCTATACAAAAGCTATGTGCATATCCACAGCATACACAATCCCCATAAACCCACCACACATCAACTCATTAACCTCATTTCGCCTCCATATCCGTCTTCTCCCCACGACCCTCATAATGACTCTGAGGCAACATATTAAGCTTATCCTCCTCCTTATCCAACTTGGAATTGCTAAACCAGAAGCCCACCGCACCAACAAAGGCCAAAATAGCCACAATGGCATAATTCCACACCAGCAACGGATCAGCAGAAAGACCCACCAGCGCCTGTCCGATAGCAGCAGAGATAGCATTCATGAACAGCGCCACGGCCTGAACCAGCGAACGCATGTTACGAGGAGCCTTGGTGTAGGCATACTCGAGCGAGGTCACGGATGCCAGAATCTCGGAGATACCGCCCAGAACGTAGGTCAGGACTTGGATCCAAACGGAGATGGGACTGTGCAGGCCCTCTTCCTCGAGACAGCGGTTGGCGTCTTTACCGCAGGGGCCGAGCTTATAGATATAGTATTGGGTGACGGTGGCGACGATCATGCCGGAGCCGGCGATGATGAAACCAGCAGTGATACGCTTCAGTGGGGTGAAGTTGAATCCCATGCGGCGGAGACCGGGGTAGACGAGGCGGTCGAAGATGGGGATGAAGATGATCAGGGCGAAGGGGTTGAAGTTGTTAATGACATCGTTCGGCACGCCGTTGAGTTCCATGGTGGCGGCTTGGGAGGTAAGGTTGTTCAGCATCTGGTTGTAGGCCAGCCCTGGAAGAACTATTAGCAGATGTCAAGTAGAAACGGCTATTCAAGGGGATATCAGCTCACAGTAAAGAGGATACCAAAGGAACACCTGGCAGGCCTTGAGTCCACGGCGAACTTCATCAACCCATGCATCGTCAAAAGTCATCCATGCGGGCTTGTTAGCACCCAGAGTGCTGGGCTTGACATGATCCCAGTATTGGTGCTCAGCAGAGGTTTGTTTGAACCTATAGCATATTAGTATAATTCGACCAGTCGATGTTATGACCCGCAACTTACATATTGACAGGGTTAAGCGACCAGCGGCCCTTCATAGCCAAAGACCACAGACGGAAGGCCTGACCATAAGTCGAGCCCGTGGGCGGGACCAGGTGATACTTGCTCCGGCAGAAGTACAAAACCGTGGGGCAAATGCAGAACATCATGGTGGGGAGAAGGAAAGACAGCCAGAATCCAACATATCGCTCGGCGTAGACCATGGCAAGTTGGCCCATCAGGGAACCGACGTTGATCATCAGGTAGAAGTACAGATAGATACGGGCCACTGTCGCAGCAGGGTCGACAATCACCCGTTCTCCATCTGGCATGACCTTGATAAAGGGTCTCTCTTCGCGGTACTGCTCAGCAATGAGGGGCGAAATATTAGACCTGTAATGCGTATTAGTCTCGTCTCCATGATAGTAATTGATGTAATGTCTCCTTTGCACTCACTTGAAACCACCAGTTCCAACACCCATGATGATCAGACCGATCGAGAAACAAGCAATTGAGCCACCGGGCTTGGCAATGACATTGGGAATAGCGGAAACAATCAGAATAACATGACCAACGAGAGCACACGCAATGGACGCAAAGATGGTGCGGAATCGACCCCAGTACTGGTCAGCCACATATGCACCAGCCAATGGCATAATGTATGACCAGAATTGATTGACTGTGCGTCGGTCAGCATTCAAACACAACCCCCGTCTTTATGCAGCTTACTCACACAATGTCAAACCAGTGGATGCACGTTGTCCCATGCCCAAAGCTCCAGGCACATCATTATTGAAATCAGCGCCCGCTGCAAGCGCACCTGTCCTCGAGTTCGCGGGAAGAGGGCGCTGGATGAAGTTGACGACTAGAAAGACAAAGTTAGTACTGCATCTGGTTGGGTCAAAAGACTATAATTTCTTTTCTCTACTCACACACTGCTGTAGTTCCATAGTATGAAAACCGCTCGCACAGCTCGACAAATGCGACGGTGAAGATGGTCCAGTGAAGATGTCCCGAGACACGACGCAGGTTGCGCAGGTCATCTTCGTTGGGATACACCTTGTTCAGCACCTTATCCTCGCCTTCAGGAGGACTGCTGGTGGCCGGAGCAGGCTCAATGGTTAGGTCCTGGCTAGGATCTTGACGCTTCTCGCTCACGTCGACATCATGCTGGATTGCCTTGGACTTGGCCACCTCGGCGACCTCAATGGGGTCAGACGCATTCATAATGGGCAAGGAAAGGGCGACAAAACAAAAGAGATGATCGACAAAAAGAAAAGACGGGATAGATGGGAGGTCGTTGACTTTTAAATGCCGCGCCTGCCAGTCTAGTAAGACAACTAAAGGAAAGACTAGAAGAAGGGAGGGGTGGGCAAGAGATTTCCCATTTAGGAAGGTCGCTCTCAGCCGTGGGAGAAGTAAATTAGTATTTCTTAGTACTTCTTCCCCCTCGTGCCTCTGATATCTCAGGATCGCGCCGGCGCATTGACTAGAAACGGGAATGCTAGATCCAGCCATGGCGGAGAAACCGTCGATAGCCGGACCAAGACCTGGGGAACCGACGGCACAACGAGATCTGTGCCATGGCTGAAGGCTGAGCTATCTCTTCCTCAATTACCCAAATTCCCCTAACCAACGTCCAATGTCTGAGAGCCCGAGTCGCCATTCCCCAGTTGGGGCGCCCAGCCCGTCTGCGCCAGCACGCGAGATAGCGCCATCTTTGAAGGAGGGGCGGCCTGATAGGCTGGAGGCGCTCATAAACTCGCCTCTGCCCAGCCCACTGATTGTTCTGGTCGAATCTCCGCAGAAGCTAAAGTGCTGCCAAGACTGGCGTTGTCCAATGGACGCCGGGGTCCTTGGCGGCCCGAGTGTAGATATCCTAGCGCTTGGCGGCCTCTCTTGGCATGACCTCTCCGCTTGGCTGGTAGGGTGCACTGCAACATCAAGTCTTGGCTTTGCTGATAGACAGTCCGTGAGTGAGAAGGTTGGTGATAACTGAAGCGGGCAGCTCCGTGAGTGGTCATAATCTGGCTTCAAAGGGGAGGCGGGCCTGCGAATGGCAGGTCTATCGTGGAGAACTTGCCATGCAGGGAGGCTAAGGTTTACAAAGCTAAATGCTAATCTGGTGCGATAGCTGATAGCGAATTGGTCGTTGAGCGGCGGGTGGATAAATGCGCGTCTTTGTTCGATATATCAAAAGTTCTGACTATGCGGAAAAATGCGAATGTCCTCGTGACTGGCCTTCCCCTCGGCGTGTCAGCTGTCAGCAAGTACAGAGACACTAGACCTCGGAAAGCTCCCCCGGGGAACCACCCTCCTTTATCCAGGAGTATCCAATATCTCGTGGCAAATGGCTGGACCCTGCATACTAAAATCTGACGGTCTGAGACCTGATTCGTGGTGTGATAATCGATCATGGTTCCAGATTATTCCGCGATTCAACCACCCGATTACGCTTTGCATCGATATGGTGCATCCTCCGGTGGTCAGGATACGTTGTAGATGACCGCAGCCTGAATACAAAAGGCAGATCTATCTATAAATCAATTCCTCCAAATCTATAGACCATCTCTAGCTTTCTTTATTACGAAGCGTAGCGGAGGTTTGATGCAACTGGCAAGAGGTGGCCATGGATGCATAAAACGCACCATGGTGATTGGTCAATCTGTGGCAAAATACTGAACGGGGCGGTGAGATTTGCAACGGCAAGTGTGTGTCACGTGATACCTTTCTATCTTGTCGGAGCAAAGCTATTCCGGTCCGTCAGTGTATTTCGCACACAGTTTCCACTAGTCAAAATACCATCGTTTTCCCTTTTTTTCCAACATATCTTCGTCACCTTAGAATTCAGGCAGCATCACCTGACCCTTAGTATCACGTGATATTATCTATCTTGTCGGAACAATAGCAGCAGTGGACCCCGGAGGAAGGAATAGTTAACTAGTTAGTTATAACTAGTAAACCCGCATGTATTAGTCATTATTATGCCCACACAAATTGCCAGCTAGGGGCTTTATAGCAATTCAGACTTGTTGACATCCAATTGGTGCACCATATGCTTGCTAAGCAGTATTTCCGTCATATCTTTGTGATCCTTAAAGATCAGGCTACCTGTAGAACAATTACTCAAGAGCAGGGAGCTTTACACCCAAGAAACCAATGAAAGTAACTTGACGTGGGTGAAGCCCTCATCAATGTAGACTCTCTTGATGCTATAGAATGATTGTCAGATTTATGACGGAGAACATTCGTCCACCTTCACAGCCTGTTCAGGCGTAAGATTAAATATCTACTTGCCAGTAAACAACGCCCATTGGGTGTGAATGTCGATTTCGCTACCTAAGGAGCCTAAAAGATTATTTTCAGGGTACATACCAGCGGGGAGGAATAATGCGACATGCCGTTTTTCCTTTCCTTTTTGTTCCTTCCTATAACGAACTTCCCACATTCTCTTCGTTCATAGATCCGAATCAACATTTGTACAGATTAAAAAATCCCATAAAAGGTAGAAGTTCACAGAGCATTTCTGTCCAGAAATATTCAAACCTGCGTGGAGTCTTAATACATCCAATGATGCTAAGGATCGTTATCTACCTCGTCCAACGAGTCAAGGTTTCTGTTTGCCTTCACAATACGGAGATATCTGATCTGAGTAATGGCAGTAAGCTTTTTGAATCGTAAAATGAACAAAATTCGCGCTGAATGATTTGAAGCCTCCCTCCAAAAAAACCCAGGTCTGCCGCGTTATTCTGAAAGGATATTATCAAAACTATATGCCGGATTTCAGGAGCTACCTGACTCTTGATCAACTCCGTGGACATCCTTCCCTTCTCGCCATTTAAATCCATGCCAGTGCAAAATTCCAATGGGAATGATGCTCAGTGCAATAATCAGGCCGGCTAAAATGCCACTACACGCGGAAACGCCAACGTTATTGAACATTAGAGTAAACCTAGAATAGTCAGAATATGGAAAAAGAGAAGATTTAGTGTATTAGATCCGTACCAAAATGGGCCCACAAATGCCAAAATCTGACGAATCAAAGTGATGATAACCCCAATGCTCGCAGACTCGTCTAGATGACAGTCGATTGCGTACGTGATGAGAACTGTGGTAACTATCTGATTACCGGCTCCCGCGATGGAAATTCCAATGACAGGCGAGATATCCCAATGACCTTAAGGTGCCTGCTCTGTTTTCACCAGGAACACAACCAGTCCAACGATCGCAAGGATAAATCCTAAGTAGCTGATCCATAACCGGTGTTCCGGTGCAACGTGGGCGCCCAATTTCCGTGATCGACGTCGCATCCAGTAGTCGCTAAAGCTTTCACCGATCTGCTCACCAAGCACGGGTCCCACAATAAGTCCAATGAATTGAAGACCAAGTTGTTCCGAGTTGAAGCCGAACTTTTCACCAAAGAGCGCCGGCAACTCCACTACGACAAGTGTATTGCCGAACATGAATGTTACGGCATGGGCTAGACCTAGGAGAACCACGCAGACTTTCCGCGATAGACTCAGCGGACGAAGGAAATCGTGAATTGTGAGTTGGCGAGGATCAATGCGTCTGAATTGCAGGTATCCTTTTCTGACCAACGATTTACTCTGAACGATACTGCCCGGGATGTAGCGAGTTTCAGACCCGAGGAAGAAATAAGCTATAAACTGGACTCCATTGGTCTATAATATCTGATGGTAAGAGACTTGGCAAGTTCTTTCAGGTAAGAAGGGCGAACTCACAATTGCAAGGATCCAGTAGATCCAACGATAGTCAACACGCTCAGACACAAATCCCATGACGAGAGGGGCCACAGGAACACCAAGTGTCACCATGAGAGTCCACAATCCCATGTACAAAGCCGTGTTCTTTTGGAAAAAGACTTCCGTAACGACTGCACTGCCAATTGCGGCGGCAGGACTCATAAAAAACCCCGTCAAAGCTCGACAGAAGCACATAGTCCCGTAAGAAGTAGTCTTGGCGCAGCCCACGTTAGAAACCAAACTCCCAATTATGGAGAGGAGAAACAATGGTCGACGACCATAAGTATTGGCGAAAGTTCTCCATACAAGCGGCCCAAATGCCAGGAATAGGATTTGAACGGTTGTGAGATATGAAACAGTCTGTAGGAAGGTATGCAGATTGTCTGCAATCTGCTGAAACGCGGGGACGATTGCAGCGGCTCCAAACGTGGCCATACTCGCATGGAAAATCACAAGAATGGGGTTGGTTATTTTCTGAATACTTAGTTATTCTGGCAGTACGAAAGGATAAGGCTTTGGAATTGAACTTGCCTTCGGCTGGGGCCAATTATATGGATCAGCATCGTCTGGCTGTGGCACAGGATCGAGATCCAAGGTACCGTGTCGCTGTAGCAGATATTGCTCATGCTCAAGGGAGAGAGCGAAGTTGTCGCCATTTCCCTGGGCTTTGAATTCAATAGAGCCATTCACTTGTTCCATGGCTTCTTCGCTCTGTTTGACTGAAGCCATTTTACTGATATCAGATATTGCCAGCGAAAGGTTCCCTTTGCAGACTGGTGGACTTTGAATGTTAGAGGGAAAGATCTCCAATTTAACAAAGACCTTAACAAGCCAGGCAAATAAGTTAAAGGAAAACCAGTGAAAGGTTTGCAATTGAAGAGCCTGAGGGAATACAATTATCAATCGAACAGCATCGCGTCAACTTTATACTTGATAACAGTAACCTGAGAATCCATAGTCGAGCAGATCCCAACCAATCGCCCCCAAGGGCCCTGGGAATCCGGGGCCCCGCACTTTGTTGCGCTCTTGACGTCTGATCCGGGGGCGAACCGCGGATTTGTGGGGAAGTGTAAGAAGCCGCGGGCTCTCGAGAGGTTACGTGATAGATTCAGGATATGTAGATCTCAGCCGAAGCCGATTGGCCACAACAAAAGTCGTCCCTGCCCAAGTTTTCCGTGATTTTCAAGATTATGTTCCACTACCATGTCATTCTGCTCCATATGACAAAGCCAGAAAGAGTCTTATCCTTCCAGGCTCAATCATCTTGCAGTACGTGTCGCTCCACGGAGATTGTAGAATCAGCAGCATCTGCCATAGCATCCACTGCTATCACCATAATGACCAATTCTGCTCTGAACGGATACCCACACGAACTATTCCCTGCATTCTTCCTCGTAGGCATTATTTTCTATCGTCAGTGGCGTCAATCCGATGCCAACTCGGCTGAAAAAGCACGGGCGTCACTGGATAACTGTCTGATTGTGTTGAATCAAGCAGCTGATTTCTGGGACCCAGGGAACTGGGCTGTGAAACTCTTCGAGTTTCTTGCTTCCAGTTCCGATAACACAGAGGGAAATCCGAACCCGGTCAGCCAACAAGAAATCAATGGATTCGATAATCTGCAGCCAGCTACTAATGAAAGGGTTTCTGAGAGCTTCAGCTCACAACTTGCTGATTTACAACAAACTATGTACGCACCATTCGACACAGGCACCATTTTCGATGCGAACATTCCAACTGAGCTTGGGGATTTTATGTTGATGCAGAATTTCTGGCTTCCCTCCGCTGAGGATGCGCAAATGTTTTCACTACGATGATGTGATTCTAATAAGGTGTCCATATCTTGTGACGCCATGGTTTACTGCAGAATTGTACCTACTTGGCGTTGCATTTCCTTTTGCTTCGTTTTGCTTAGTTTATCCTTTAAATTGAAAGGCAAAATTAGGACACCCTAATTCGTGGTGTGATACTCTATCATTGTTCCTTATTATTCCGCGATTCGGCCTCGCGATTACGTCTCGCATTTCCCTCTAACCCATACAGCACATCCTCCGACATGCCCGGAATGACCATGTCAAACGTCTTCTCGACCACTGTGTACTGATAGTACCCGCAGCGCGCAATCGGCTTGGTCTTTTGAATATCGAGGATACCGTCCGTCAAAACCTCATCCTTGATATGCACGGCGATCACCCGGCCGATCACCACGTCCACGGTACCCATAGGCGGGTTACCGGGGAGGCGAACGGTGGAATGATACTCGCATTCGAACTTGACGGGTGACTCGTACACCATGGGAACGTTCATCAGCCTGGCAGGTTCTTTGGTCACCTTGGCCCGCTCGAACTCGTCGACTCCGTACGGCACTTGCTCGGCAGATATATTGACAGCCTGGCGCAGGTCCCAGGTTGCCAAATTCCAGACAAACTTGCCGGTCTGTTCGGCATTGATGACGGTATCTTTGCGCGAGCCATTGACCGTCTGGTTGGATGAGAACATCACGTATGGCGGGTCAAAGGTTAGGTTGTTGAATTGCGAGTAAGGGGCCAGATTGGCTTGGCCTTGTTTGTTCTGCGTGGAGATCCATCCGATCGGTCGAGGGACCACGCACGCCTGTGGCTGTTAGTGAGTGTCTTCTTTGATCATTGATGGTTCTTGTTACCTTAAATGGGTCATGGGGTAAGTTGTGCTCGGTAATGCCTGGCTGATAGAACATGATGTTGGAAACCCGTCTATTATTCCCTTCGCAGTTCAGTTGAGGGGATATGCCCCTCTATTTATTGTCCAACCCCGCAGCCGAAGGATGTACCGAGACTCTCTCTAAGTTATCTGGAGCCGCTAGCCGCGAGTCCATCGCCAATAAGAGATCGTCAACCATTTTGGCCTGTCTCGACGATAGGGCGAGGCTTCCGAGATCCGATGCCGACCTATGACCGCATGCCTTATTATGACGGGGAATTGGGGATGGTCACTCTCGGAGGCTCGGAGGCTCGGGACCTCGGGGTAAGTGGCACCAAAGCAATAGGTATTCCCGAGTTTTGCGGCATACCGAGTCTCGCAATGGGTCAATTGGCCTATTCAGATCCAATTTTAGGATCTGTGTCCGATCCGAGTTTGACGTGCCGAATCATTACAAGGGATATATAACCTGCGAGCCGGTACGGCCTGCAGTGGTTCATCCATCCACACTGATCTATACATCGTCGGGAAGTCACAACCATACTATACTTCAAATCAACACTTTCAACACTTTCACAATGACCAATAACGAACCACACCTTTGCTTCCGAGCCTTTGTGGAAGCCCTCAAGGCCGATGATGATCTTGTCGAGATCAACACCCCGGTTGACCCCAATCTCGAGGCTGCTGCCATTACTCGACTGGTCTGTGAGACTGACGACAAAGCCCCGCTGTTCAACAATGTAATTGGCACTCAAAAGGGTCTCTTCCGTATCCTTGGTGCCCCAGGATCTCTGCGAAAATCGTCCAAGGACCGCTATGGCCGTCTGGCTCGTCATCTGGCCCTGCCGCCAACTGCCTCTATGAAGGAGATCCTCGACAAGATGCTCTCCGCTAGTGAAATGCCTCCCATTCCGCCACAGATCGTATCCACCGGTCCTTGCAAGGAAAATTTCTTGGAGGAAAGCGAGATCGATTTGACCAAGCTGCCTGCCCCGCTGATTCACCAAGCTGATGGTGGCAAGTATATCCAGACCTATGGCATGCACATCGTCCAGTCCCCTGATGGATCATGGACCAACTGGTCTATTGCTCGTGCCATGGTCTCCGATGACAAGCATCTGACCGGACTTGTCATCGAGCCCCAGCACATCTGGCAGATCCACCAGATGTGGAAGAAGGAAGGAAAGGACGTCCCTTGGGCCCTAGCCTTTGGTGTTCCCCCTGCTGCCATCATGGCCTCTAGCATGCCTATCCCCGACGGCGTCACAGAGGCTGGTTACGTCGGTGCCATGACTGGTACTGCTTTGGAGCTGGTCAAGTGCGATACCAACAATCTTTACGTGCCTGCCAACGCCGAGATCGTCCTCGAAGGTACCCTCTCCATCACTGATAAGGGACCCGAGGGTCCTTTCGGCGAAATGCACGGCTACGTCTTCCCTGGTGATACTCACCTGTGGCCAAAGTACAAGGTCAACCGAATCACCTACCGGAATGACCCTATCCTCCCCATGTCATCATGCGGCCGCTTGACTGATGAGACACACACGATGATCGGCGCTCTCGCCGCGGCCGAAATCCGTAAAGTCTGCCAACAAAACGGTCTCCCCGTCACCGACGCATTTGCTCCCTTCGAATCCCAGGTGACCTGGGTCGCTCTTCGCATCGACACTGCTCGTCTCCGCGAGATGAAGACTACCTCTGTGGAATTCCGCAAGCGTGTTGGCGACCTCGTCTTCAACCACAAGGCCGGATACACAATTCACCGCCTGGTACTGGCTGGTGATGATATTGACGTGTACAATGGCAAGGATGTGATGTGGGCGTTCTCGACTCGCTGCCGACCTAACCTGGACGAGACATTCTTCGAGGATGTGCGCGGGTTCCCGCTGGTTCCCTACATGTCGCATGGTAATGGATCGCCGACGATGGGTGGAAAGGTTGTTTCGGATGCTCTGATGCCTACGGAGTATACCACTGGACGGGATTGGCAAGCGGCTGATTTTGAAAACTCTTTCCCTGAGGGTTTGAAGAAGAAGGTTCTGGATAACTGGACCAAGATGGGATTCCGGGAGGAGTAGGTTGCTTTTAATGGGTGTTCCTTCCAATTTCTTTTTAAGTTGAATAGTGTATAGGTAGATTTTCCAAATTGCAGACAAATGTAGATTGATCATGTTGGAACATAACAATCTCCAATTTCGAGTGCTTTTGTTACTTGTTGTTAGTACGTTAATGTTTTTCCCACCTGGATGTTAACAAAACATATATCGCTTTATTTTGACTACATCAAAACATAGAATTCTCGAGTGTTGTAGGCTTTCACCTAAGTAATTAGAATATATTGGACAAAGCTATCAAGCTGAGCATGAATCCACCTACTCTCTGAGCATTGTCCTCGATTAGGTAGCCTCTATAGTAGTTCATCAAGGTGGATGTATGTACATACCTGCGTACTTCGTCAGTCTGCCAACTGATGGCCCGTGCGTTTGCTGCACCAATCCGTCCCTGGCACAGACGACAAGGCAAGTGAACCACCTACAACTTCTCTCACTTGACGAAGCGTTGCAAGAATTTCATCAAATCAGGCATACCAAAAGGATATATTCTGTAACCCAAAAACTACTACCTGAAAAGGTACACACTCTTGGCAAGCAAGCCAAAATCCGACTATCCCGGCACACCTCGGCGCCCTCGGCACCATCCACCATGAGCGGCCCCAGTCAAGACGAAGTAGACAGAGTACTACGTCTAAAGAGCCGTGAGCGCGAATCCCACGCCTGCTACCCCTGCAAGAAACGAAAAGTCAAATGTGACGGAACTCAGCCCTGCAAAACATGTTAAAGGCGCAAACACCCGCAAATCTGCACGTACGAGCTGTCGCATTCCCGGCGCAGATCGGCTTCGCATCGAGAAATTACCCGCTCCGCGTCACCTGCTTCGCCGGGTGCTGTGGTGAATGCTAGTACTGAGACACCTTCTCGGTCGGAGGATAGATCCAAGGATTATGTTTACTCTGGAGATAACTCGGTTGTGTCGATTTTGCGGTTGCGGGCGTCGGATGCTAACGAGTCGGTGGCAAGGGAGGTTGGGTCTGTTTTGGGACTGCAGAATACGTTCAATAGCTATCCTTTCATGGATTCGAAGACACCGCGAGATCGATGGAAGGCATTGCTGAGTGTTCTGCCGCAGAGGAATGAGGTTTTGAAGTATGAATCATTTGAATTTGGGTAATTATGGCGACTGACTAGGACTAGGTTCTTCCATTACTATCAGGTTACTGCCTACCCGTTTAATCCAATATTGGCAGATATGGGTCGGTTTGAATCTGACCTGTGCACTTACTTGAATGCCCATTCCGAAGGCGAGTTCAAGTCTTCCGATAAGATCGCAGAGCGCTGGGCGACGGACAAATCTGTTGGTCATATCAGTCTTCTGCTTGCTACTTTGGCTGCAGGAGCACATTACTCTGACATTGAATATCCTCAACGACTAGAGCTTGCGACCGACTTTGGTATATCTCAAGTCCGAATGAAGAACAATCATGATCGCGTGCTAATTCAACAATCAACAGCTCGTCGTTCTTTCCACGCCCTTCGCTTGGCTAATTTCCTCTTTCGACCGTCCATGGAAATAATCCAGGCACTTCTAATACTAGGTAATACCCTGCAAAATATGGGTCAATCAGATGCAGCGTGGGCATTGCTCGGCACAACGGTTCGCCTCGCTCAGACGATGGGACTGCACACGCAACGAAGCACAGCACATTTGCCCGAGCAAGTGAAAACCAAGGCGCGGGCGCTTTGGTAAGTAAACATTACTCGTAAACGAACTCGTCACTGATGAGGATCTCAGGTCGACAATCGTTTGGCAAGACAGTCTTCTCTGTCTATGCTATGACCGCCCACCCATCGTTACAGTAACAGGATGGCCCCTTGACAACCCCGTCTTTGAGCTGCAGAATTTATCCTACGAGGCTGTTATGCATTCGATATGTCGACTTGGCCTAGACATTATGCGAGCAGAGGCCACCGGATTGGACGAAGTCGAGCAGGCAATGGGCTATCTCCAGAGATTGGACAGCATTTCCCAACGGGGTCAACCTTATCTCCAATCCAAAGAAAACTGCACCTCCCTCCAGCAAATCCTACAGTATCTTGCGCTTAGGATGCACACTTCGTTTTGCGTGTCAGTTATCTGCCGCCCAGCGATGAAGAAAACTCCTCCACAATTGCTCCACCCCCAATCCGAACGCCTCCGATCTCGCGCAAAAGGAAGCCTGATCGATGCATCAAAAGCCTTCCTCGAATTTCAAGCCCTCAGTGTGGTACCGCTTCGAAGCTGGTCGATGGTACATACCGTGCTTAGCTCCACATTACTTCTCTGCATCTGGGAAGAGACGCGCAATGACCCGGAATGCCGGAGTTTGCAACAGCGCGTGATTGATGTGTTTTCATCGTCTGATTCGAAGATTAGTGAAGATGGCACCTCATTGTCTGATAGCGACAGCCAATGGCTATCAGCTCGGCATATCCGGGCGTTGGTTACTCTTAGGGGTGCTTTGGACCGAGAAGGAGAGATTGGAAACGCCGAGAATGAGAACTTGGCGGCAATGGGCGCGAATGCTGCGCCTCTGCTTGGTGTTTGGTAAGGCGGTACACTGTATTTGAAGGAATTTACGAGCTAATATTTCATCAGGCCGGAGGGATATTTGGATATGCTGAATCCCATGGATTTCTCGCCTGTCTCATACCTTGACTCGATTATGAACGGTAGGTTTACTTTCCCGGCTTGAGATCGGGTTTAGGTGTTGATCTGCTGCTTTAGTTCCTTTATTCGACTTCACACAGGATACCGGCTTCATGGGATAGACGGTTTGTACTGGCGAATTTTGCCTGTTACTTGGTCTATGTTTTACTTTCCTCGGATCTTTTTACCATGAGATATTACACAAGGGTATTGAATTCACCGGGGGATAGGCTTTTCCTGCACGCTTCCGTGGATATCTTTTAGTATTTTTCTATCTTGTGCAATAGACCTCCAGACCCAAATTAAGAGTATTGGTCCTACTATTCCCAAAACTGTACATACCAAACCTATTAGGGAAGCTAGTAGAAACGTCATGAATAAGTATAAAATCAACAACCTTAAACACCGACAAGAACCTTGGTTCCTTCCCTTCCTGTTTTCGTCTGGTCATCCAATTTGGGAAAAGTAGCTACTCATGAATTCCATTTTAGGAACCAGCAGATACCTACCTACTCAAGTGAAAAGCAACTTCAACCATCCGCAGGTTCTTACCTTCCTCAACACCTCAATCATCCTCCCAAATCCCTCTCTCCACACCTCTACTCTCTTCCCATCAATCCAACATGCGTTCCATCTCATCGAGCCTAGACTGGCTTCTACACAGCATCGGTGCCAAGCACACCCCCCAGTCTCACAGAAACCCCTTCAACAGGCACAAACCAGAGGACGTTTTGTGTGGTATAGCCTTAACAGAGTTTGAGATGTGCGACTTTACCCCACGAGAGAAAGCCATCGAAGATTACATTGAAGACTTGCAAAATGATATCGACACTGAGAAATTGATTTCAAGCTTATTGCCACCACCGAAGCCGTAACCGAAGAAGAGGCTTTTGGAGCTTGATTAGAGATATTGTATTGGGTTTATTTGGGAAAATGGTTACGGTTCCTTATGGTTTTTCGTATTTCTAGGGATATGACTGAGCTGTGCTGGTGATTTTTATACTGTCTGTTCGTGCGTTTTGTTGGTAGACGTTTTGTTTCGAGAGAGTGGAATTCAGACGATATTAGACTTCTTTCATAATATGTGCGAAACACCCGATAGACGAAACCCTCAATGAAGGAAAATGAGTAAATTTGACAAGAAAAAAATCGCTATCTTGACGCGTACATTATGCTTTTACTCCGACGCTCAAAATAAACAAAAACTAGAATCAAAAATGCCAAATCAATAACTATCGTCATCTGAGTCCCCATCCCCAGCATAACGCTGCGAAAGCCCATACCCAGATCCATACCGGGCACCACCCTCGCTACCCGAGTCATCAATATCAAACTCCTCATCATCAGAGGTGGCACGATGTCTGTATTTGCGGTAGATGGCAGTTGGATCATCCTCTTCATCGGAGAAAGAGAGTTCCTCGTCGGGGTATTCGTTGGCGGGATTATTCTCGGCTATCCCAAACACAACTTGTCAGTAAAACGATCACGAGTATTTTGAAAGACTCTGATAAAAACCTATCAGAGTATGGTACTTACCATTTGAATCTGCGTCCTCACTATCCCACTCCTCCTCTTCATCTTCCACAAAATGTTCCCAGTACTCCTCATCCTCGGCGGTAATAACGATGACACCGATTCCCCGACTCGCAGCCTCGAGTTGTTGAAGCTGTTGCTCACATTCCAGCTCTGCGAGCGGGTTTGTGAGCATCTCGCTTTCTGACAGTGGTCGGCGGATATACACGTCGTAGACGTAGTCATCTTCATTATCGTCGACCACAGCCGAGGCAGCAGCACCACCAACAATACCCTCCATTTCAATCTCTGGGGTTGTTTTTTGGGGCACGCTTCGGGGCTGTTTCGGTGGTCGGGGCTGGTATTTCATCGGCTTTGGAGGCGAGATAGGCGTAGGCGCAAACACGGGCTGGGCCTGATGAGTATAGTCCGTGGTATGATCATCAACCTCCATATGATTTTCACGCTCATGCTCATGTTCCAGTTCAAGCGCAACCTGCTCCAAATCCTTGACAAGGCGCTCCGATTCTTCTTCCCAGGTATTATGGTGCGCCTGCTGCGCCGAGTTCTCCAGGACCTCCGAGAGATGCTGCTTCGCGGCGGTAATAGCACCCTGACGTTCCGCGCGCCATTTCCTCTCAGCTTGGTTCACGACGGGTCGCTTTCGCGGTTTAACAGGGACTTCCTCGGGCAATTCGATGGTTTCCTCGACCCGTGCTCTATCTACAAGTCCTGCTACCATCGAAGCCTGGCGCGAGTGCGGCTGACGCCGAAGTTGCTCGACAAGAACAGCTACACCTGGAGCTGCGCCATCGGGCCGACGCTTCTGGATACCGCCGCCCATGCTACGGGGTGTTCCGAGGCTGGGACTGTTGGATCGGGAGATCTGGAAGCGGCGGAGAGACTGTGCGCGACTCGACAAGGGCGTCACAGATGGGGAACTTGATCTTCCTGGCTCCACCGCTGTGGAAGGGCCCGGGCTGGGAGAGGGTTGGGGTACATGTTGAGGCTGCAGGGCACGACGACGCTTCTCCTCGGCTTCCTTCCGGGCAGTGGCCATGCGCTGAGCTTCGCGGATCTCCGCACCGGGAGACGTAGCACGTACTACGGGTACTCCATTGGCGTTGGTCGCCTGCCCTGCTCGACGGTTGGGAATGTGCAGACTGCTCACCGAGCGAGGGCTGCGGATTCGTCGCTGAGCGGCTGGGTTCCCGGGTGGAGGACCAGTCGCTTCGTTAATGGCATCCCTGCTATTGACGGTAACACGCTCGAAGACATAGTCCGTGAAGCGGCGCTTAGTCTGGCGTGTTGCAGACTGGATATCTGCAACGAGTCAGTGAGAAGACTCCCAGGACAGTGAGAGACAAGATGAAAAAGTGACAAGAAGGGGGAATTGAATAGACAGTAAAAACGAGCTGGCACGGAAACAATATATCGAGTGACACATGAACCAATGCATAAAAGGGAACAAAATCCACAAAATCAAGAATGTGATGGCGGGGTCTAGATCGTGGGGTAAAATAAAAATGCAAAGAAAACAAAGCTCAGCAAGGGAAAAGAAATTGCATACAAAGTGTCTCCACCGGCTCTTCCTCGCGACGACGCTTAATGTTGATTTGCTCTGGTGGTAGAGACATTTCCAGAGTGATTGGTGGTTGAAACTGAGCTGGACGAGATCGAGATGGAGAGATGAAGCTCAGCTTGTCGAGGACGAGCCGATGAGAAGCTTTGGTGGGCTAGGCTAGATTTGGTTAAGCACATGTCACGTGTACTCGAGGGTCAAAAGCTGTCATCCATGTCAGATTTCATCCAATATGATTGGCAGACAACAATGCTCGGTTTCTATTGGATACACAGGCCCCACCCCCCTCGACGCGTGCTTTTACGCAGTATACACGCGTGGTCATCTTGCCAAACTTCATAATAATCTATCTATCTATCTATCTGTCAATCAATCTACATAGATACAAATAAACCTACTATGACCGCGGGTACTAAGCGTAAACTCGATGAGATTACTGCCGGAGCACCTACCCAAGAGCAAGAGGAAGTCGAGGAACCCCCTCAACAGCCTCAGCCCTTGACCCCTACCTCTACCTCTACACCACCACAGCGAGACCTACCCAGTGGCCTAGACCTAGAGAGCCCATATGCGATCCTCATACACTTTATCGGCGAGGAGATATTCCAACGCATTCGCCGGTCTACCAACGAACACGCGCAGCAGAACCAATTATCTACTGATGCGAGTCGTACGTGGAAGGAGACCAGTATCGACGAGATCAAGGTCTACTTTGGTCTTCTGATCTATATGAGTGTTCATATCTCACCACGCCTTTCCTACTATTGGAACACGAACCAGCGGGAGGGGCCTTTACATCCCTCCCGACATTATATGGGCCAAAAGCGCTTTGAGCAGATAAAGCGCTATCTTCGTATCCCTCTGCCTGATACAGAGCAAGAGGGTGAGAACGACCAACCAGGAGCAAGTTCAACCTCTCCAAATACCACGATTGCGCGTGCCCCTTCGAATAATGAGGATGAAGAGGAGCCCAACAGTCCTGCTGCTATCTATGAAATTGGCTATGCAAGCCGGGATCGATCTTCCCACAAGATCTACGGGAAATCCCGTTCCCGGTTTCCGGAACCCCTTCCCTATTCCTTCCTCGAAGAAGCCGTTATAAAAGCATGGCGCATTCAACACACCCACAAGAAGCAGCAAGGGGCTAAGGGTAATAAGCTCCCCTGTCAACGAGAGTTTCGGTCAAAGCTCTACCAGGAACTTTTTGAATTTGCATTTTCCCGGTATCCTCGACCGCAACGAGAGGTGCAAAAGCATCGGCGAGTTCAACTACCTGGGAATAGTAGTGAGAAGACAATACGGCGAATCTGTGTGTTTTGCCAGAACGAACGAAAGCAAAGCAAAGTTAAGCTTCCGGGGCGAGCTGGTTCATCTTCATCTGATTGTTTAGAATGTGGGAATGTTCCTCTATGTCTGAAAAAGTGATGGGAGAATGGCATAATAGCCCGAATTAGGCTTCAAATACACTATATACCATATCGTTACTGGAATTAGATGCGATCAATCAATTATCACGCGTAATAGGGTACTTCCAGCTATAGTGCTCTCATTGGCTCTAAGAAAAAGCACATACATATACGCTCCTCAATCTACACGGTCTCCATCCTATTCTACACCTCAACACAAAATATTCAACATCATCGACTCATTTATTTCCCAAAATTCCCCCGCATTCCACCCAAATACTAAATACACAACATCAGCATCCACCCATACAATTATTGCCTACCTAACCACCAACTAAAAGCAAACACTCAACCACCACCACAGCCTCCAGACACAGGAGACTATGTAGTCCCTTCCGGAACAAAGGGTATTGTCACAAGATGATACCGCCCGATGCAAACCATCCACATGGCATAGCAAGCCACAAAGACAAAGACCAAAAGAAGGAAAAGGTCAAGAAGTTCAGTTCCAAACACAATGAAGAAATGAAATAGGAAGGGAAAATAAAGGTAGGTAGGAGATATACATTCCAGCCTTGATCTCAGCATGGGCAAGAAGCAACCAAAAGCACAAAAAGAAGACACATGCAGAAAGTCAAGAAGGAAAATAAAATCAAAGTCAGTTAGCAATACATGTTGATAAGTGAAAAGAAATTAGATGATTAGATGGCAATGGCAATGCAAGAGATCACAGGTGGGAAGGGGATAGGTATGGAGAATATATTTCGGGGGTATATAGCGGCCAGATCATGCTGGGCCAAGCCCAACAGCCATCCATATAAGGCCAGTACAAGAGGCCGCCGGGGGGGGGGGGGGGGGGGGGGCCAGTATTGAACAAGGTATTTTGAAGAGGAACGGAAAAGTACAATGGAGATAAGTTAAATTTTAAAATAAAAGGATAAAAAAAGAAGAATGATTAAGAGCAGTACAATATCAGAAAGAAAAAAAAGTAGATAGTAATAATGATAGAGATGGCGTCACAATCAGAACAAAAAAGAAGAAAACTATGTGTAAATAAGAAAGAAGAAGGGGAAAAAGATGGTTGTAGAAGTAAGACAAGAGTAAACAGAAGGGGAAAGAAAATGAGAAGGGAGAAGAAAAATGCCATTAGGTATCGCCGGCAGGGGTGGCAAAGATGTAATGAGTCGAAATTACCATCTGCGGGTAGATGGGGTTAGATGGGAGGATATAGGACTCTTGGTGGGGGCGCTTATTTCGCTCCAATCTCCTCCTCTGCCCAGCCAGGCAAGGAGTTTTCATTTTGGATGGCCAGACCGAAGCCAGAGTGGTTCAAGCCGCCAAGGCCGGAGAAGCTGGAGAAGCTAGCCTGGGGCTGGTGGGCACTGGTGCGGATGTGACTGGGCTGGCCAGAGACCGGACCGAATGGCTCCTGCGAGAAGGAAGGCAGACTGACGGCGCGGGAGTGCTGGGCGCGAGGGACACTCAAGTTGCTGGTGCTAGCGGTGGAATGGTGGCCGGGACCAGAGCCAGCGACACTGAGATAGCCGTTGGCGGAAGGCTTATGAGCGTGACCGTGGTGCATAGATGCATCCATAGAGCCGTTGAGGTCGCCGTTGCTGGCGCTGTTATACAATGACTGCTGAGACGGGGCTTGGGATTGGGCTTGAAGGCCGGCCAGGAGCATGGGGTCGGAGAGTCGGTTCTCCTGCTCTTGGGCTTGTTGAGCGGACATCTGGTTCAGGTACATGGTGAGTGGGTTGTTGGAGCCCACGTTCAGCACGCCGGAAGGAGATGACACGTTCTGCAAAGGGTGACGCTGCTGGCCATTCTGGGAACCCGTGGAGCCCGGCGCAGGGGAGAGAGCAGGTCGTGTTGGGCTGGACTGCGAGCCGTTCTGGCTTAGGTTCTGCTGGAAGCCGTTCAGGGCTGGAGAAGGCGACTGAGGACCATCAATGCCGCCGTTGCGGTTCTGCTGTGAGTTGCCCTGGTTGCCGGCTTGGCGTGGAGGGTTACCACAGCGATCCTTGCCAAAGTTGATCTTGAAGCGGCGGTATTCTTCGCGGTTGCGCATGCCCTCAATAGCCTTGATGGCATTGGCAATATTGGTGAAGTTGACAAAGGCGCAGCTCTTCTCGCGTAGGGTGTTGACCAGCTCGATCTCACCATATTCGGAGAAGTCCTGGCGCAGGCGCTCCTCAGTCCAGGTTTCGTCCAGGTTACCGATGTAGACATTACGGGACGCACCACCGCTGACTGCCAGGGCGATCGCAGGTGGAAGAGGACCCGAGTGCTTGCCCCAGCCGATCTTCAGACGACGGTTGTGGATCATGAGACCCTGTAGGTTGCTCAGAGCATAGAAGGAGGCGGCGGAAGTAGGGTCGATGAAAGTGACGAAGCAAATGTGCTTGTCAGGGATATAACGGATGTGGTGTAGCAGACCACCGCGCACAACGTTGCAAATCTCCTCGATCGTAGTCTCGGGATGAATGTTTCCAAGATAGATGGTTCGGTTGCCGAGGTTGTTCACACCGCCAGCAGTCGTAGCCACGGCGGCCGCAGCGACGGACTGCTGAGCGAGCGCATTCGAGATCAAGTCGCGGTCTGCCGAGTTCAAGACGTGCGCGTAGCCCGGGGCAATGCCCAGGAACTGCGCGGCATTCTGCTGCTGGGTCTTGGAAACGTAGGCACAACGGTCCTTGCCGTAGAAGACGCGCTTGGGAGCCTGCCATTGAGGCTCTTGGGGCAACTGAGTGACTGACTTCATCGCGTTACTGATGGAGAGGAAGTGCACAAAACCAATTGCCTTTTCCTTGACAATCTTGACAGTGTCAATAGGTCCAAACTTGGCCAGCTCCTCCCGGAGGTTATCCTCCGTGGTCTCTTCAGGCAAGTTACCCAGATAAACATTGCGCGAGGCGCCCGACTGCTGCACCGCCAGGGCCACCGAGGTCGGGACCTGGGAAGGCTTACCCCAGCCGACCTTGATGTCATTCCCCTTGATGGCCAGCTTCTTCAAGATGGCATCGGAGTGGAAGTGTGTGGCGGAACTGCTGTCGAGGAAAGAAATGAAGGCACAGTTCTTATCAGGGAGCAGACGAACGGACTCGATTTGCCCGCTGCGCACATGATTGAGGATTTCCTCCGCGCTTGTTTCGGCGGGAATATTTCCCAAGTAAACTGTGCGACTGGTGCCGGAGAGCAAGCCTGGCGCGACCGAGGCGGCAGGACTGCCGAGAGATGCGTTTCCGAGACTCGCGTGATGTAAAGCGCTGATCGGAGACTGGGGGCCGCCCATTAGCTGGGACGCGCCCAAACCGTCGGTCGACAGGTACAGACCGTGGTTCTGCATTCCTTGGGTCGGGCTGCCGAGTTGATGGGTCTGGTGATTCTGCGCGTGTCCATTGGCATTGCCTTGAGGGAAACCGCCAAAGTTGGCGAATTGTGGCGAGGCAAAGGCAGAGGGGGTACCAGGCTGGAAGGGGCTGCCCACGAGCAGCTGGGAGGGGAGGAGAGGAGTGAAGTTCATGTCGAACCCGGCTCCGGAAGCCATGTCAGCTAAATGGCCGGCGGCGGCAGTATTTATAGCAGGGATATTAGCTCGACGGTTGTTACGATTCGCGAAACCCTGATTAGGGATATTTGAGTGGTAAGCGCCGTGGGAGAATCCGGTGTCGCCGTTTAGGTGGTTGTATTTATGGGGAATGAAACGCGCGCCGTTCGGGATGCTCGATGCATCCGAGTTTTGCATGACGAGGTGAACTTGTTGGGGAGGTCAAGTCGTCCCTGGGAATTGTACCAAGGGAGCGTTTTCCAGATGCAGAACTCGACTTGGAGAGGGTTGTTTGGGGGCAGGAGATCGACGTTCAGCACACCATTCAGGGGACGAATTTTCCGAGGCTGATGTTGCTAATATTTCCCAAAACACGGGTACCGAGGGGCGAAGAACGGGCTCGGCGGCGGTTCGAAAGGAAAGGAGTGCCGGCGAAAATGAAGAGAAACGTCCGACTAGAGACAAATCTAAAGGCAAAAAGTACAATGTCAATGGCAATGTTCACTGGGTGGGAGCTTCAGGGATGAGGAAGAATGAGGATGGGTATGTGAGGACGAGGCAATGGACAATGGACAATGGACAGATGAAGTGGAGTTGACATTGAAGACAAGCAAGAGGTTCAAATGGGAGACGTTTGAGATGGAGCAGAGCAATAGAACGGGGACTCACCTGCAGCTCAAGTCCTTAAGCCTTCCAAGTCCGGTCTGATCACGTATATACGAGGGCCATATAACGATTCAGGACCATGAACAGGGAGGAAGAGGAAGACAAGATGTGGAGTCGGCAGGGAAAAAAAGACTATCACGGATGAAGACGAGTTATTAGCTGAAAAAGGATAAGTGGGGGAGGTATCCCAAAGGGTATAAGGCTAATGGAGAAAGAAAAGGGGGGTGGTTGGTGGAGTTAGATTAATCGGGATATTCGAGGGCAGAAGGGGGAGGGGAGTAATTACAGGTGTAGAGTGGAAGAGAGCGACACGGTTTAGAGAAAAGAGAAAGTAAAAGGGAAAGAAAGAAAAAGAAGAGGCGATGAAACGAGTGTAAGAAAGAATGAAAGGCAAGGACGTGAATCCAGGCAAGGTATGAAGGGAAAGCGGGAAGGTTGATGAAAGAAAAAGGGGGGGGAGAAGGTGGAAGGAGGAAAGAAACTGAGGAGAAGGAGGAAAAAGGACAAGAGAGCACGAGGGATGAGCAACGCGAGAGGAAAATCGAGAAATCTGAACGGAAAGGAAAAGGGGAAAAACACGAGAAGAGCCGAAACCATAATGAAATAAACTACGAATTAACTACTGAGTGGACTACAAGAATATCATCAGAGAAAAAGTTATAGGATCTGATTGATATACGGAGGTCCATTTCAAAAGAAATAAGCAGCGCATTGACCACTATTATTTTACCACTAGTCTTTTACCAGGCGAA
>JAMAGZ010000169.1:0-42351 GCA_023626575.1 Penicillium sp. PF1803
TAATGATATTCTTATCTTTAACCTACCCGGTTTAAAAGATAAAGCCGATATTATTAGAAGGGAACTTAGTAAGGCGTAGGAGTTACGAGAGATAGGCGAAGCGTAGTAGTTTTTAGGGATCCGTATTATTAGGGATTATTCTAAAGGGCTATTATAGCTATGCTAGGATACCTATATTTCTATAATAGCGAATCGTTACTATTTAACCTAACACCGGCGACTCGAAATCCTCCTATAGTCTATCATAAATTTAAAACCTTATAATAGCATAGCTTCTAATAGTTAACGCTATAAATATATAAGTAAGGTTAGATTAGCCTAATTTCTCATGATTATTATATAGCCTAATATAGCGAAAGTAACCTCCCACCTCGTATAATTCCTATTAAATCCTAGCCCTAAGCACCTTTATATAATCGATTAGGTGATAATTTACCTAGATTTAACGAAAAGCCTCGCTATCTACTACCGAAAGTAGACGATTCCACTATCTATATAATTTATAAGTGATACATTATACGGCGATAATCACGATCGAAAGAGCTCTATAGGATATCTATATATGATTTTTAGTAGACCCGTAGATTAGAAGGCTTTAAAGCAGAAGACTATCACTACTAGTATAACCGAAGCCGAATTACTCGCTTTATCGGAAGCTAGTAAAACCTTATTAATATAGAAGAGACTATTTAACACTATCTAATTCGATCTAGGTTACCCTATCATGCTAAAATACGATAATTAGCAAACTCTCTCCCTTTTAACTAAGGAAGCTCCTTAATTACGCACTAAGCTTCGACATATTAACATTCACCACCACTGGCTTCGTTAAGAAGTACAATCAGGAAGGATCTCGGTCGATTAGATTCAGATATCCGATATGATCGCTGATAGGCTCACGAAGATCCTTCCCCGCCAAAAGCACCTCGAATTCGTGCGAATGCTAGGCATGGAGGATATTAGCCACCTACTAAAGGATTTGAATGAGGATCAGTGAGTTCTACCAGCAAACTTCATAGATTCACCTTGCTGAGAGGGTGTGTCAACTAAATCGGGTTTATCCAGTACTAACCTAATGAGGTTTCTGCTTAGTATTAACCAGCCTTCTGTAGAGTGACAATGCATGCATACAGGAGATAACGATAATGCTAGCATGCCCAACCTATTTCTGTTATCTTTGCTATCTTTTAGGCACCTTGGATTTATAACCTCCGAGATATCCCCGTTCTACTGTAAGCTCATGGGTATTTCAACCCCCATGAGCGCCCCGATTCATGTTTCAATCAATCACACAATCATTCAATTCAATTAATCCCTACTTTTGATTCCGTTGCCCTGAATTGGCAAATCTTCCAAGTACTCCGTAGCTGTCACATTGTTGACAAACCACTTCATATATTTTGGCATTCCGGGGTTTAGAGTGTCTATAAAGACGGCTATGTACAGCCTACAGTACTCCGTACACACCGTCTTTTTTGTTCTGCAATTGAAGAAATCGGCACTAGATCTCTATGTGATCAGCCCGATCGCTAGTGCATATATCCCTCTGCGATCGGCGATTCAATAGTGCCCCAGCGCTATCGGCGCTGATTGGCTGTCACACTTTGTGCAGCACATCCTTCCAATCATAATCCTGCTCCTTGGGTGCTCTCAGTCTTGGGCGAAGTTGACGACCAGCGATTCACTTTGGTGATTCATCAACTGGAAGATATAAGGGGTATGCTGATAGCAAAATATGTAGTCAAATACCAAGATTTTGAGGCTGCTCACAATTTGCTTCTTTAAGTCTCTTTTATTTATTATCTAGTTCTAGATTCACTATTCTCCCAATGCGTACTTCTCAATCCTCGGAGCCGATCGAACTATAATTGAACCATGGCTGGAAAGTCTGTCTCGTATCACAGGGTCCAGAGAAAGTCTAGCATCGTAGGTCATCTCCGATTGAACCGCAAAGTCAATTATTATTCATGGGGTAACCGATCCGACGGTGGGGAAGTTAGCGGGCGATCGATTTCTGAATTTCGACCGAGATTTTTGCTTCTGTTTGTGTAACTATTGATGGTCCGTTCACTGCGGCCTTTTCCTGGCTGGCTAAACGGAGTAGGAGTGTGTCGGTATTGCATGTAATTGCTTTTGCATTGTCTGCGAGAGACACGAAATAGGCGTAATTCGCTCGAAACTAATTCAGAATGATCGTGGATACGAGTATTGGGCCTGCACACCTTCCTGCACCTGCCTGCACGGGTGGATACACCCTGAATGTTCATCATTGACCCTTTGTACATAACATAGAGATGATGAAGGATGTTCAATTGCCCTTGATGTTTTCTTCTTGATGAATCGTCCTTTTGGTTTCGTGACGCGAACGCCTTTTGTAGACCTAAGATAATGGCAATATTTCGAGGTTCAGCACCCCCATGGGGTCACAAATGGAGATCATCCGAACTGTTCATTATAACCGCAACTGCAACCGCTCTGCTGACTGGTACGAGCCCGGCATAACTAGCCAAAGCAAATGCCGTAGCTGATTACCTTGGGCAGATATGTTCCATCATCAATTTCTGGTCTCAATCCTGCCTTATGTTCTAGAGCATCGACTTAGCCTCAATCCCTCGCTCATCCAGGACGTGAGTTCTGCTTTGCTAGCAGAAAGTGCTCTGGTATCGTTCCTCGTGACCCCATTGATCCATCGCTTTACCGATCACTTGGGCGCGCGAACTTGGCTTCTGGTTGGTCTGCTGGGGCAAATGGGTGGCTCTATGATTATCGCTTCGGCTCATTCATGTAATTTCTCTAGGCGCCGGCCCCGAGCCCTTTGTTGCGACCGTGCGTAGTCTCTTGTATCTCGCTGACTTCGATGTCCTAGTACCCACGTTATTTTCCGGACGCTTTGTTCAGGCAGTGGCTAACACGATCGTGGGCGTCCTTGGGCTCACCCACCTGACGAAAGTAGCCCCGTCCAATGGAACGGAGAAAATTTATGGAGTTCTCACCATGTCCCTGGCTGCAGGCTCATTTGGAGGACCTTTGATGGCCGGAGCGGTGTTCGAACTTGCCGGATATTGGACTGCGTGGATGAGTGCATTTGGTGCATGTCTGGTTGGCATCATGTTGCAGAGTCTGATGCTGGTGCCACCACAACAAACGGATAGCGAGGACAATTCTGCTAAAGTACAGACGCTTGTTCGAGAAGATACGAACGAAGAGAGTCCATTGCTCGTGCCCTCGCAGGTATCTGATCTCGATGAATTACCCACTCGCTTGAGAACAGTAAAACTCGACTTCCAGTTCTATCTCTGCCTTCTCACAAATCGCCGCTATATTGGCGGGATCCTCAGTTCCATCTGCTATGCGATAGTGTCCGTCAGCTTCGATACGACACTCCCGCTATATGTTCTTGACGCGTTTTCACTGGGGCAGTCTTCACACTGGAATACTCTTCGGGATTTTACAAGGGCCGAATGCATTCTTCAGCGTCCCTATGAAATGGCTCAAAGCTCGAGTAGGGTCGCGGTACCCTACTTCTGTTGGGTTTCTGGGGCTTGCAGTGCTTCTGTGGCTGGCGGGTACTCCCGGGAACGACCAGTTCCCGTGGGCAAATCTTGGATATCGAGGTCCCATCATCTATGGGGCTGCCATCGCTGCTATTGGAATCTTCATGACTTTGCTGAATGGAACTGGCATGATGGAGGCTGCTAGTAAGAGAGAGTCGAGCCTCAGCGATGGATGAGGAGCTGATTATTTCTTGACAGACGCCGTTCGTGAAATCGAAACTGACCAGCCTGGAAGATTTGGTGCGGAAGCACACTCCCAAGCTATGTTGATCAGTCGTTTAAGCTGGACGTTCGGCCTTTTCCTGGGGCCTATTTTGTCAGGACAGCTCACGGAGAAAGTCGGATATTATGGGATGAGCTGTACACTCGGTAAGTCTATGCATCACATCATTAAATTGACTCGATGGGTCACCCCCGTGTGCGAGTTTCTTCAAATGCGTATAGGCTAATCATCCTCCAGCCAAGGTGTGTCTGCTCTGTGCAGTTTTCGCTGTCTAGAATCTGAGATCGTAGCCATCTCGCACACCACAGAACGGAGACTGAGCGGCGCAGGTGTGGGGAGATGCAGAGTGAATGTTACAATGCCAGCCGTGTCGGATATTAACCGGCGGCAGACTAGCGCTTAGCTTGAATCCCGGAGGTGCTCTGTTATTCATGACGACTCGACGAGAGATAGGAGACTAGGTCTCGTCAATAGAATGACTGCAGGAGTAGCCGCACTGCTAGATCCACCAGTTCAAGCCACCTTGTGAGACCGAGGCACTACCGATCGGGGACCGTCCACACGGCATCTTCGGGCCCCGTACTCATCTGGACTTCATACATAAATAGCTTGTTTCTCGCTGGTTACACCTTTCAAAAGTCAAGCAGAAAGCATGAACCTGGTGGCATGCTCTCCTTCTCTTGCATGGAAATTTCGACAGCTGCACGAGTTCGAACGATGATCCGACCCACACAGCTTAGAAGAGAAACGTGCATGCATCCGTCACTAACTTAGCGCTGTTTCAATCCTGCAGAAAGGAATCGAGAAGAAATTCCGAGGTCCGCCTGGTTCCGGTTCAAAATTCAAATCCAGAGAAGATGGAACTGACATGGGCCGAGAAGTGAACTGTTTCAATTAAGAATTTACTACTCCGTATAGTTTGTCTTGGTTGGTCACAGCCCAGTCCTCAGTATACGTATCGTTTGCATAAGATTTCTCTCGAGACCCTAAAATCGGATCAGTCGAAGCGAGCAGAGCCGAGCAAACGTTGCGGGGCATATCGTTGCAAGAAAGAATACACGATGGACTTTATCACGGGGGGTGATACTCAGACAGGCAAGAGGCACGGTCGGTGTGGAATTAGTGGGACTTTCCGGGATCTGACAAGTCAACCGAGTCAAACTAACACAAACCCCGTTGAATCATGGCCATTTAGTCGGTCATGCTACTGGACAGATCAATTGGCCTGGCCTGTCTTGGTCTGGTCTGGTTTGTTAGCCTCGGAAAGGCCATCCGGTTTCCAACGGTCGTTCAAAGTGTTATTTTTCGAGTCTCCGCCACTTATGCGAAGGAGAACAAGAGCTATCTAAAAGCTCTTGTCGTGTGCTGTTATCCAACCATTTCTCTCGGTCCGACTCGCCATCCCCTGCTAACGGCTGACTGGCGTTTCTCGCGTACTTTTTTCTTTGTGACGGATCATGTTGTCTTCAGGCTTTTCTTTGATACTTTTCCTTGACCCGACCGTGCGTTAAGAATACTCCGGACTTGCGCGCTCGGGGAGATCCACCACGGTTCCACGGACGATGTCTTTGGGGGGAAATGCCGAACGATCGCCTCTTCCGGCCGAGGAAACCTTGATTCTCAAGCGGTCGCTGGTTGATTGGCGAAGATTGATTATGGAGTCGTTTCTATGCGAATGACCAAGATCCTACAAAGGTACGCCCGTGTTGCTGGTGCAAATTGTGACAAGTGTTCTGGGCCATTGGAAAATTTTGCGACTGACTGCTGGCACTTTTATATATCACGTCCACACCTTCCTCTTACTGAGAATACAGGCGGACCACGGCAATTGAGTGGATGAATCATCGACACGAAAAAAAACTTTACAAATTCGAACGACTCATTAACTACCTGTCTCGAGCTTGACATTTGTCGGCGTTTCTAGCTCAAACGACCCTTGTTGGGCACTTCCACCTTGTTCTACATTAGAACCACGAAACAAAAAAAAATAGCAAAAGGAGGACATGATGGACCTTCCCAGTCCTCCACGCGACATCGCCATCATTGGCGCAGGCATTGCCGGCATTGCCTGTGCCCTTGCTCTCTCACGAGAGCTGACCCCGTTCGTGCCCAATCTCAACATCACAATCTACGAACGACATGACATCTTGTCCACCTCAGGCGGTGCAATCAATTTAACTCCCGTCGCACAACGTCACTTGGCAAAGCTAGGAGTCCTGGACGAGCTAGACCGTATGGGCTCAGAGGGTGGGGCAGAAGTGGATGCTATTGAACTTTTTTCGATGCGCTCTGGTCGCTCAATTGGTTCAATTGACTTTGTCGATCATAATGGTAATGGCTTTGGCGGATATAAGGGCCGTCGTGTCATGCGAATCATTCTCTCCGTGGCCATGATGACAGTGGTTGAGAGGACTTCAAACGTCAAGATCGCCTTTAGCAAGAAAGTCATTAGCGGCGAAGAAATTAGCGAAAAGGCCGTCATTCATTTCAGTGATGAATCCGAAGTCATTGCAGACCTTGTAATTGGCTGTGATGGCGTTCATTCAGCCGTTCGCACCCGCTGGGTGGATCCTGATAGCGCGTCTCAATATACAGGCATGTCTTTCTTGCAAGCTACCATCCCGGCGAACACCCTGTCGACACCTCCGCATTTCCAGTCATCGGCATTGAACATTTCACGTCATGGCTCGATGTTGACGAGCTTCTGCGATCGAGATCGCGAGCAAATCTTTGCAGCCGCGATCGTGCAGTTTGATCAAGCGGATTTGAGTTATCATCGCCTCGAGCCGGGTCAAGACTGGGCGACCAAGGATCGAATCCGTCGCGATTTGCGCTATGAGATGCGAGACCGGTTCTCCAAATCCGCGCTGCCCTGCATTCGAGAGATGGTTGCAAGCAAAGCGGATTGGATGCTGTACCCTGTTTATCAAGTTCGGCCCGGGGGCCGCTGGTGTATGAACCGCGTTATTCTACTTGGTGATGCAGCACATGCGGTATGTGTGTCTATGTTAGAAATTTACCTCTCCCAACTTGTATGCTAATTCCACGCTCTAGATGCCCCCTCGGGATGAATCAGCAGCATATGCTCTGGACGACGCTATTCTCTTCGCTCGTATCTTGGCACGCTACCGCCAAGAGCCTCTAACAGAGGTCTTTGATGCATATGAGCGACTCCGAAGGGAAACGATTAACCGCGCTTTCAAAGAATCCCGCCGAATGTGGGATAGAAACCGCGACATGGGCTTTTTGGAAGGGCGACTCAAAGAGTGGATGATGCCCTTCCATATTCGAAGTAATCGCGATGAACGAGAGACTGCGTGGGAGTTTGACGCTACCCAGATATTGCTTCCAACACCGACTCCGAGCGAGGACTTGGTGTCGCTAAATTCATTCTTGAAAGACGGTTCGGTATGAGTGAAAATTTGAGTGAAAAGTTTTCTGAGACATATATCTCTTTGGGCTGGTTGGGGTGTTTGGACGGATTGCATGGGTGGTGTACTGATTCGGATTTATGGTGTGATACCCTAGGCAAATTTGATTTTAGTGATTGGATCTGTAATTAATTCAGCTGGGCTCATGCCTGGTGGCTGACGCAATTCGTCAAGTTTGCTCTCAGAAACTGTAATCCTCACTTTCATGCCCGTGCCGAGCGGGCGAAGTTGGACGAGATGATGAGTTTTACTCTGCGAGTCGGAACCAAAGTAGCCTGCCGATGGTTATTGACTGGTCATATTTTTGAACTTCCCTTGCAGATAGATGGAAGAACAGGGTGCTCCTTAGATATCCATACCGAACCTACCATTACTTCCGACTGGGAGTTACCCTTTTTATCAACATTGCCTTAGGTTGGCTCGATGGACTCAGTCATGTCACAATATATACAGCCATGTCCCTTCCAATTAATGGGAGCTTCCGCCCCAGGCTAGGATTCCGATATTGACCAAATCTCGGGGAAAATATATGCGCAGAATATAGACAATTGCAATTTCAAAATATATCTCGCTCCATCCTAGCTCTGATATCAAATTATTTCCAAACTCTCATGCTTCTGCGCGACCAAGCCGAGGTTCATTTCGAGCCTCTAGAAGCTCAGGGTCTGGCCAGCAGTATCGACAACAGCGCTCTTGACACTTCCGGATCCAACAAGAGTGTAGGAGTAGGGCACAGAGGTCAGAGTGCCTGCCTCGGCAGTGTTCGAAGCACCACCAAAGTCATTGTCTCGGGCAACAGCATAGCCGTCATCGGTAGAGTAGAGGGGCTTGCTGGATCCAACGAAGGTGTTGGACTCGACAAGGATCTGGGCACCGTCACGGGTGTTGATGCCGTCGCTGACGGTATCGAAGTAGTTGTTGTAGATGTGGCCAGTGCCGAAGCGGATCGATGGGGTGCGGGAGTTGATGTTGTACCAGTAGTTGTTGTTCTGGGTAACGTGGAGGTGACCGGTGTCCTCGTCACCGTTGTTGTCAGAGTGGCCAATCAACGATGCCTTCCAGTGGTCGTGGATGTAGGTGTTTGACACCGTGACGTAGTCAGCTGCGTGGGTGATCTAGAAATTTGTCAGTATACTTTGTTCATACGGGCATTTATTATTTGGTAAGATACTACTCACGTCGATGAGACCATCGTAGTAGTCCTTGTCGTGATCTCTGTCGGAGGACAAATCGCAGTGGTCCACCCAGACATTGTTGGAGTATTCTGAAAGAGATTAGAACCAAATTTTGATGACAAGTTTCGAGAAAATGACTTACGAATGCCGATGGCATCTCCATTGTCAGCCAAAACCTTGGAGATGCCCAGGTTGCGAATGATGACGTTGGAGGCCTCCTTGACAAGACTAGATATATAGTCAGAAGACCACGTACTATCCAAAATAAAGAGGGTCCGTTATACTCACATGCCAAAGTTCACCAGCTTGGCACTCGAGTTCTTGCCAATGATGCTGGTGTTGCTGCCAACGCGAGCTTGATCGGCAGTCTGGGTGATGGTGCCACTGACAACAACAACCTTCTTGGCGTCTCCAGAGACTGCCGCAGTGAAGGCTGCGTAGGAGGAGACAGTGGTGGTAGTACCACCAGCGCCACCAGTGGTGCCTCCATTCTGGCTAGCATAGCCGGAGGCCGCCTATTTTCCAAGAATCAATGGTTGGTGTGATGAAGGCATAAAGTCGCTATGAGACTATAACTCACATCATTGATGCTTGCGCGCTTGACAATCAAGTTGTTGGTGGTTGCAGTGGGAGCTGCAAGGACGGAGCTGGAAAGGCAGCCTGCCAGCGCGGCGGTAATCCATTTGGTGGGAGCCATTGTAAAAGAGTTGGTAAAGATAAGCTGATAGCTGATGTTTGAATTGAAGAGTCTGAGGTGATTGTTTTGATCTGGAAACGGAGGCCTCTGGTGGGTTTTATATACTCTTTGAAGCGCTTCAGAGCTTCTCTACTCGACCCAGCTATAATTGCTCTCGTCTATCAGGGTGGATGGAATATCTTCTCGGCGTCAATTCCTCCAGCTTAGCTTACGGAATGAAGGATATAGGTGGACTAGCTCGCCACAATTCTCCGACAAAAATTGTATCATCTTCACACTGCCGAGAATTTGCATCAATGCAGGGGCTCCCCTAGTATCCTTCAGGCGTCCCCAAGCCTTGGCATCAAGAACCGATGTGTTGGCCCCTCCTCGCATAAGTCTTGTGGGAAAACAATTCACCATGTTACACATATCATATGAGCTTCATTATGAAGCACTATGATCAAATTACAGGCAAAGATCGTCAAAAGTAAAAATCAAACTTCCACAAATGAATCCTTCGGGGCTCTTACTTCTGGGGTGCATGCATATGCAGCCACGCCAAGACTGCTGGGGTTTCATCACGTCGCGGAAGATCTTGGCATACCGGAAGATGAAAGGGGGGACTATGCAGAGCTATTTCCATCAGTCGATATTTTGAACTGATATGCTCGTTGCCATCATTAATCTTGGGTCTGTTTCACTCCCGAAATATTTTCATGACTCGGGATTTCGACCTTGATTAAATCAGAAACGAAGATGGCTTCCAAGAGAGTGTGGAGTGGTTCCGCTGGTGGCATAGTTCTACCGTGCCCCGTGCTATATTGAGAGGCTATAAAGACCTCACCCCAAGAAATATTGCGTGTATGTGATCATAAATGAGAGGATAGAAAGCGGGTAGACGATCGTGGTGTGGACATCGAGCAGATGTTTGCTATAATCTTGTCCTGAGGAAGGACGAGCCGACAGAGGAACATAGACGGGACGCTTCTTTCCTTTGTGCTTATTGGCATCCAATAAATAAATTCGTCATCATCCCAAGGTCAAGTATTAGTAATTTGTGGATTCTAGAAGACATTTGCCTTCAAGTGTTTGGACTAAACTATCGTATACCTAAAGTCCTGAATGTGGCGTGGCTGAGTAATGCTGGTATTTTGTGGGGATACGATCACGACATCCCCTCATCTTCTCGGCTCTGCGGGGAACCGAGTCACCAACTGCACCCGCGACACCCCGTCTTGCAAGAGCACTTTCTCACGGCAAGTCCCCTAGTTCAGACAATCCCATAGCCACAACCCCTTCGACGCGTATAAGCTTAATACTTGGCATCGGTTGGTCGATCCAGGTATATTGTGGCACAAGTGATCAAAATGTCGGAGACATTCTCATCGGTGCCACAAGTCAATTACTCTCGACTGAACGATCCTTCGACGAGAGATGATGAGTTGAAGAAGCTGCGAGATGCAATCTTTGTAGTCGGGTTCTTATACTTGACTAATACGGGATTGGAGGTTGGAACTTCTCTTAAGGTCGAAGTTCATGAACAGTTACTAACTCAGGCACAGGGTCTGATACGCCACACGCATGATGAGATCCCGCGGCTGTTTGATTTGTCTGACGAGGTCAAGGAAAGGTGCAACATGATCCACTCACCATCCTTTTTGGGATACACTCGTCTTGGGGCTGAGACCACTGCAGCGAAAACTGATATTCGGGAAGTACGTAACCCGTTCACGCTGGGTCGCTTGGCTCTTTTCCCTTTTCATTGTTTTATGTATCCAAAAGCTAAATCTGTTAGCAATATGACTTTGGAACCCCTGGAATAAAGGAATGGACCAATCAGGATCCGTTTTGGCAACGCCTTGAAGGTCCCAACCAAGTAAGTTCTCGATTCGATTTGAGTCCGGGCAATTCTCGCTTATTTCATCAGTTGACTAGAAATATAAGTACCCGGAATGCCCTGGCGCACAAGCGCTAGTGGAGGAATACATTTCCAAAATTGACGAGCTGGCCCAGAGCTTTGTCCATCTGGTGGCAGAATGTTTGGCCCTCCCAGAGGACACATTTGACGCCTTCAAAGGCCAAATGAGCCGACTGAAATTTGTCAAATATCCTCGGTCGGCACCGAATTCGCAAGGCGTTGGCCCGCATAAGGACTCTGCGGGTCTATTCACGTTCCTCTCTCAAGACAACACCGGTGGGCTGCAAGTTTTGAACAAGAATGGCGAATGGATTGATGTTCCCCCCATCGAGGGTAGCTTGGTGGTCAATATCCAGCAAGGATTCGAGGCCATCACTGGGGGTGTTTGTGCTGCCACCACCCATCGTGTCATTGTAAGAGTGGTCTTTGCATCCAGACCAATGAGAAATGCTAACGGTCTGGGCGGGCTCATAGGCGCCAACTTCACGAACGCGATACAGCATTCCATATTTCCTGGGAGTTCGCCTGGACTTGACTTTGAAGGAGCTCAAAGAGTCCGCTGCCCATATTGTGCATCGCATCCCGGCGTCCGACGACCGGAAGAAACGAGCAGTCGACGTGCCCAGTGAATTCCTGTCTCCTCTATATTCTTGCGTGAGCCACAATATCCTTCCTCAATATCTGGATGCTAGCTTAACATGCTGACTTTGATGTAGTTTGGCGAGGCACACTTGCGAAATCGTATCCTCAGCCACCCTGATGTGGGCCGACGTTGGTATCCTGAGTTGCACGCGAAGTATTCACAGCAGGTTTTGGAGTAGATTCAGATGCTACAAGGTATACCATTATTCTAGTTTCTCCGGGCATCATAGATGCGTGAATGAAGTAAATGGATCCTGTCGAGCATTCCAAGCTCATATGGTCCATTGGGAATTTCCAGAGCAAATGAAAATTCCCGTTTTTAAGTTGAGACGACACAACATATAATTTAAAGTACCCGTCTTATATCTATGCATGTACCTACAGCTGGATTCAGTATTCGGTCTGCCATCTCATCATAGAAAATAAGGACAATGCTATGTAAATGCTACCATACGCTACAATACGCAATGCAAATGAGATCCATCGTCCACCTCTCACCTCCAAACTTACTCTCTCCTCTTCAAAACCGCAATGACACACCACCGCTGCCGATTACCAGGGCCCTCGCCCTCCCGGAAGGGGACCCACTCACGCCGAATCTCCCCGCCCTCCTCATCCCTCGAGATCAGATCCCTCTCAAAGATATGCTCAATCTCAAACCCGTTCTCGAGTGCAGTCTCAAAGAAGTCCGCCACGATGGCCCGGCCCGTGTGGAACCCAGACACCAAACCCTCCCTCTCGGGGAAAGGAAACACTGCATCGTCCGGACGAGATTCTTATGCTGCGAGCGCATCCAGTAGCAGTCCGCCGCAATAATCCGGGTAAAAGTCTTCTTGTAAGATTGGGAGAAGGAGTCGGTCAGGGTTCCCCATCCGTGGGGCTGGATAGAGACGGCGATCTGTTGGGACGAGTAGAGGAGGTACTGGCCAGGATCACCATGGAACGAAGGCGCATCATCGGGAAAGAGATGAGGCAGGAAAGCACCGAAGATATCCTCTGTGGATTCATCGACATTCAAGATTTCGTTTGCTTCGTTAAAGTCTGGCGCTGGGGCCGCAGGCGCAGGGGTGGTTGTAGAGGGGTTGCGGCGGGGAGCTGGCCGCAGGCGCGACTGTAGCATAATTGGCCCAGCTCCCCTCGAGAAAGGCTATGAAAGTCTATTCCTTCACACGTATTTGGCTGTTCCTGTATGAAGAGCGGCGACAAGGCGCGCTAATAACTATAACACGTTTTTGGCGAGGGAAACAAGAAGTATATCTCTTTACCTGAGGGTGTAATTGGCTGGACGAGTGCGGGAGACGCAGGTTACATTGCGGGGTAGAGGCATACTGTAAGGGGCATGTGTGTTTGTCTTGTTTGGCTGTCGCGAGATACTCACTCTCATTGGTTGACCGGTCACATACTAAGCCCTTCTTGGTCGTAGTCATGTTTACCTTGGACGATGGAGAAAAGGCTAAGATGTCCCAGGTTCAGTTTATATAGAAAACCGGACCTCTTGTGCTACCATGAGATAGCCGAGATATTCAGCGCTCGAGGCTCGGCACCCCTAGGATCAAGAACTGTCTACCACTCCAAGTGCAGTCTTGATCAATTCAAATCCCGTATTGACCGTCACATCCAGCTGTGACGTGGCAATATCCGGATTGATTTCGACGAGATCAATGGCAACAAGATTTTCGCATTGATGGAGACGCCGGGCAATCACCAGGCCTTCATCCAATGAAAGCCCAGAAGCAACTGGGAATCCAGTGCATGGCGCCCACTCCGGGTCCAAGGGATCGATATCGTTAGGATACATGAACTGGAGTTTCATTTCCAATATGGTCAAGGGCCAGATCCATGACCCTTTCAACGCCATACCTAGGAGCTTGTAAGTATCGAGAGAAAAGAAATCCCAAACCACGAGGGTACCAGGGATTACCCTTTCTCATCGTCCATGGTGAAAGCCTTGATGCCGTATTTGTTAATTGTCTCTAGCTCCGCTTTATCTACATCGCGAAGGCCAGTTTACGCGAATTTCTGGAGATTAATAAGATGGCTCTGCTCCAACCAATCGAATGCACCTTTCTGCGGTAATTTCACGATGCCAGAAACAAAAGCCACAGACATACCGTGGAGTCTTCTGCTCAAACTCGTCTCGGGTGTGTTGATGTCGGCGTGCGCGTCAATCCAGAGAACACCGAAATATTGACATGGTAATCTCTCACGGACAGCTTTAGCTGGTTCAGAAAGCGTACCGATACCAATAGAATGATCGCCTCCCAAAGTGAGCACCAAGCGTCCCATTCGTGCCTGTCTGCAGAATCGCTTACACGCTTTGCAGCCACGCTGACTGCGCGTGGGTTCTTCATTCCCCTGGTTTCCGAATCCGGTTGTTCTGCGTTCTCTTGGGCGACTTGGCCCAGTTCATCGGGAACCAAGTTGAGATTGGCCATTGTTCCAATTTTGGAGAAGATGCCTGTACTCATGACGGCCAAGGGACCCTTCTCTGCACAGCCTCTCGGCTAATAGATTTCAGCGACACCTTGAATAATAAGGGATTTCGAGTCGTACCGCACCACAAGAGAATTTAGCTGCTACAACCGCTAATTGTGTATGATCCGTGAGGAATTTCATGGTGTTGCGCAGCTTTTTCATGCTTGGTCTAGAATTTCAACAGAATTTCAGTAAAATCCTTGATTGTCAAGCAAGGAACAATCAAAGCGAGAGATGCCAGATGGGGATTCACGGATGAAAGATTGCAAATGAAAAGTGATTGAAAAAAAGAATTGACCTGAATGAATGCTTCTGGCGGGGATTGAGCACCCGAGTCGGCTAGAGTGACCTTTAGGGATTGATTCGGACTCAGTCTAGCATATAGTAGCAACTCTACAAAATAGGTCACCCAGTCGACCGGTTCCTTCTCAGCTCAGAATCTCGACTAATTCCTTCGTTTGCACCATTTTTTCTCGTTGGCCTCCAAAGGTGCGTTTGAGATCCAGTTGCAACTTTGGTATGAAATGCAGGAGATACATGGCCTCTCCATACCTAGAGATTTGGAGTCAAATTACTGGGAGAATATTGAGTGATTGATCAGAGGGCAGAAAAACGACGTTGTTGCGCGCTTGCTCAAAATATCTGAATCAATAACTACCGTATTTACAGTTCGAAAAACCACCAAAAAAGGAAAAAGAAGAAAGGCGTGACACAGGTCCCGTACCATAATCAATAGATCGATGCTACAGACCATGTTCATGGGCCACCGCGCGCATATCCGTGGGCCAGGTTTAAACTACGGCAATGACTGTTGCTTCAGGGTCGCGGAGTCGGCATCCTGAAGCAGCCAGAAGAAACTGTCCTCACGGACGGTGTGGCTGAGAACGGTTGCTGCATGCGCAGCTTGTTGGCAGTGGTGATAGGGTCCACGAATGACTGGAAGACGCGGCGACGCTTGTCCGAGTACAGAGTCAACAACTCATCCGAGCGGGGTTCCGCCAGGATCATAATTAGAGCTTCGGGTAGGGCGTCCGCATCGAGCAGTCCTGTATTCAGGCCCATGGCTCCCTGGGGCTATGGTAGAAGTGGATGGTGTTAGGTGTTAGCTTGCTTGTTTCGCGGGGGGAGGCTGGGAATACGTGGAATAGGGAAACAAACGTTGTTCAGGTGTGCTGCATCTCCAGCAAGGACACAACGGCCACGTCGCATGGTAGGGACCAGGCGCTGATGGATCCGGTAGACAGCACTCTGAGTGATCTCAACTTGAAGGGGCCGCGGGCCTACAATGACATCCTCGTAATAACTGCGGATGTTCTCATCGGCGAGCAGTCCCTCGTCTGACCGCGAGTCGTCGGCCGGGACCATCATGATGTAGCGCCAGAGGCTGGTAGTGTGAAGATGAGGTGGCGACAGCGGGGTTAAGATGGTTGGAACCTGGGTCACGACAGCGTAGCAGGTATGGTAGACGGGGTTCTCTTCGTTGGGGATGAGGACGTCGTTGGAGATCAGGCGTTCGGGCCAAGTATGGCCCAGGCAGGGGATGTTGAGGAGTTTGCGGGTCTGGGATTTGCCGCCGTCGGCGCCAACAAGGTACGAGCCCGTGTAGGTTGAGATCACATTGGAGACTGGCTTTCTTGCCCTGACGATGACCCATCAGCTCCGCAATCCTCAATCCCCTCGACGGCGGCTTGGAAGTGGGTGCTGACGAAACCCGTCACCAGCGCCTCACGTAGGAGCAGCTGGGTCAGCTCCGACTGACGCAGGTTGAGCAGCCCAGACGGATAAGCACAATTTGGATCCTTCGGGTCAGTCAGCGGTAGACCGGCAATCATCTCGCCGTACACCTTGTTGTCGCCGGTCTTGTCGGGAAGAACCTCGACGAGGACGGTCGCATTATATCTCGAAATTTATGCCCTTCTCCACAAAACATTGTCGGCTGGAATCTGGGGTAATGGGGGCATCGGAGGCAGCTATATGATCTATCCCTAGAGTTCAAGTAGCCTATATCGATCAAAAAATGTTGCTCATGGAGATTTGGGAAACCCCATAAAGTTACGACGCTGCAACCAACAACCATCTACCCTCAAATTCACGTTCATAGTGATGCCTATCGTCGACGACGGAGAAATTTGGAGCTAAATGGGGAAACAGCTAAGAGGGCCAATGTTCAATTTCTGCTACCATTAGATATTTGGACAAATTAACCATCCCAGGGCTATTCAAGGCAATATTCTCGACAATCTGCATCGTGATGTATTTCATAACATAGTCAACGCATCTCAAAAGTACCTAGGCGTCAAGGTCGGCACCGGCGTCGCGAGGCAAAGCCCACTGCACGTCTCCGTCTGTGTGCAAATCTGGCCTGTGGGGCACGCGTTGAATGCACCCAAGATGCAAGGAATACTCGGCAAGTTTGTTGGAGTCGCGATGCAAAGACCGCCACACGCTGCTGGTGTGGAACAGGCCATGGTGGGGGTACAAGTCGAGCCTGTCGGACAGGCGCCGCCCATTGTGCACGGGGCCAGCGGGGTTGAAGTAGGCACGGAAATACACGCGCCTCCACAAGATCCTCCACCCGCCGGAGGGCAGCTCATAGTTGGAGTGCAAGTTGAACCTATCGAACAGCCCGTCGAGGCCCCGACCGTGCATGGAACTAGAGGAGGGGGAGTGAAAACCGATAGACAGAGACCGTGGCAGGTCATTGTCTGCGTGCATTGCGAACCGGTTGGGCAAGGCGATCCCCCAACGATGCATGGAACAGATGGAGTTGGGGGAGGTGTTGTTACAGGTGGACAGTGGCCATGATCTTGGTCATGATCACGGTCATGATCATGGTCATTCTTGGCAAGTGTGACCGAAAGGGTCATGCAAAGTGTTAAGATGAATCGTGCAAGAACCATCGTGTCCAAGAGAAATACGCTTTCAGGTGTGACTGAGCTAGATATTCTTGAACCATATTCTCTCTCCGAGATAGACCTGAGGCTCCTATTTATAATGAAATTACAGTCTATTCACCACGGTTGAGTCGAGGCCAAAAAAGAATCTGGGTTCCAAGGATCAGCGGGTCAACTGGAAGAAACAAACATGACAAGCCATGCCATGGTAATAATGAGACAGACATGAGTAAGTGCCCAGTAGAAAGTAGGTATCTAAACTTCAATGCGTTCTAGATGATTAATCCAAGGCATCAGGCGACATGCTGAATTAAAACCCAATCCGGCCACAAGTCGGTCTAGGGGTTCTGTACCAATGATAAAGAATTGATTCACAAATTTGTTGATGCATCTTCGCTAATAGGACTTAATAAGTTTGATGGAAAGACCAAGAAGTGAGACATCGAATACGTGGCTGACAGGTCTCAAAACGCCATCTCGTATCTAGCTCGTGTCGGTTGTCGAAAGAAGCTTGCTTGAGGCGGGGTGCTTTGTGAAGAAAGCGACCAAGGGAAAATGGCGATTGAGGAGATGTTCGGATAGCATGAATTTTCATAGGATGACACGTCAACAAGAGGAATTTCTAGATCAGGAAATAGAACATACATAACTGGCTGGCACAAATCCCAATCTGATAAATACCTCACAAGGTCACCATGTGTAGACCCTGACGCCGGGTTGGCTCTCCTAGCCTGAACTTAAATCCACGGTTTTTGCGCATGTCTATAGGGGCGTCAAGCCTATAGCACACTTCCGAGAGTGTGGCTATCAATCACCTATAATAATAGCAACAATCTAGCCCAATGCCGACCATGGGAAAGTCTCAGTATGGGGAACCTTGAGCTATTTGACTTTCAACGAGTGAAACTCAGAAACTAGGCTGGGCGGGATGAAAGTCAGATAGACTATCATTGAAAAATAAAAAAAAAGAGCACGAGTGACATTCAGCTTGTCTTATCTCCAAGTAGATACTCATTAAAAATCGATACTCAGAACTAGAATTCGGAAATTTCCATTCTTCCGTTCTCCTTGTGCTCAGATGCTTATAGTCGCAGACATCATTTCTTGCTAATTGACAAGACTCATACTCTTCATTGCAAGGCAGATCTAATCACAAAATCATAAGTTAGTACTCTGTCCCGACAATAATCATAGCAAGGATCTGTCTAAGACTTATTCGGGTCTGGCCTGTTAGGCCGGCTGATGAAGTTTCAATGTTGAGAGTAGACTATACTTTTACAACAGGAGCTTTGCGAGGTGAAGCTGAGGGTGTAAACAAGACGACTAAGCTTTCAAATGTTTAGATTGTTTACTTGTCTAATACGGTGCATTCTGTGGCGGCTCAATCTCGGGAGTTAAGTCCTATTTACATGGACTGTTTTCTACATTACGTCATTATACACCTTGGCGGTCTCTTAATTCCGCGAGATCACAACCTCTACATATTCTCCGGAGTCAAGTTCCATGTCATTGCGTCTTGGCACAAGAGAAATTGTACCGCCACCACGTCATAAACTCGAATCACAAATGGCTCCTTGCCATTGCAAGACCACCCCTTGCGCCAGAAAATCTACATCATTTTCCACGCTCACATTAGGGTACCTACCAGACGGGAGTAGCGTTGCGGTTTGAAGCCGTGAGATAACCATACTTCAATACACCAGACAGAAAATCTCGTGAAAGGACTGGAGCTAAAGAGTCAATGCTGCCAAAGCTGTAGCGCGATACTGACATCATGATGAAAAGCTCTCTGCCATTGTATATCTTTCTTCGGGACACATCTTGACGGGTTGCCTTGATAGACAGCCGTCGATCTTGCCAACATTCATGCTATCGACTATGAGACGACTACCGCGGAAATCGAAGTTTCGATTTGCATCGGGAGCCATGTCCCATGCGAGACTTCTTTCAGAGAATGCGAAGCCCATGAGTGATATCTACCCATTTGATCAGTTTGATGTCCGGTGTAAAGTCATTGTTACCACAGGAGGTGCTAGGGGATAGGCATTGATATGGCTCACTAATTATTGGAGGCAGGAGCCAAGGATACAGTGACTTTCCCTATTGTCGTAAATAATTTCCTGAATTTGCTCAGTATATATCCTCGACAATTCTCAGAAGACCAGATAGAGAGTTCCTGGCAGCACAAGATCGCGAATCCCCCCTTAGTAGGCCCTTGCAATATATCAAGATGGACTTGACCGACGTGCAAAGGGTTAATAAAACGATGTGGCAAATTGCAGACAAGCATGGCAGGCTGAACGGCCTTATTGTTGCGGCGGGTATACAAAGGATAGGCCACAGGATAGGCCATGCGATTGGACAATCACAGGAGGCAGTAGATGTTACGAAGATCAAGAGCGAATCTGATGGCTCTGGCCATCTACGCAAGGGAAGCGGGAAAGCAGGAACAAACTCTCTTGGATTCGACTATGGAGAATCGACAAAGGAACACAAAGGCCTAAATAGGCCGGCAAACACTGGCCCTGGAAACCTCCTGCGGGAAAAACCCGATCGAGGATTTTCCTCCAGAGGGAGACCTCCGGATCTCCATCAGAATCCATAAAGGTTTCTGTATCATTTAACTAAGCAACTAAAGCTGGGGAAAAGAAGAAGAAGAAAGCTTCCTCTAGAATCTCCTGGACATTATATGGTGATGCCCTTTGTTTTCCTGGGGGAAGCCTGCAAACATTCTGCCAACGCACACCGCCTTCCGTAATTAGATGTCTCCAAACCTCCTCATCGTCAACCTCGTAACTGTAGAGCAAGTAATGAGGACGAATTTCTTTAGTGCCATCAATTGCGCTACTGCGTGTGGTAGGCAGGTGCTAGAGAGAAAAAGTCCAGGCTCTATTGTGCTAGTATCGAACATAAGCGGTCTCGTCGCCAATAAAGGGATGTATTGTTCAGCCTACAATTCGTCAAAAGCTACGGTGATACAGTTTGCAAGAAATTTAGCACAGGAATAGGGCCCATTAAATGATAAAGGGAGCGGTAGGATCCGCGTGAATAGTTTTTATCCAGGTCATACTTACCTCAAGCCGATAGTCGAGAAGACGTTTGAAGACGCACCCTAGACCAAAGAAATGTGGGCACATAACAATATGTTGCGGAAGATTGCAAGGCCATAGGAATTCAGAGGGGTCTCCCTGTTCTTAATGAGCGATGTGAACAGTTTTATGACAGGAAACGCACTCATAATTGATAGAGGTCATACAGCTTAGTGAAGCGAAAGGTCACGGTCATAGGTCATATCCTAGTGAAAGAAAGATTTGCTTTCAATCACGGTGTCTTCATTAAGAAAGTTTCAGTCAAATTTCAGAAAATTGCCCATGGTACTTCAAGAACAGAGTTTTTGTATTTAAATCCGAGGAAGCAACCGCCCTGGGTGCTTGAGACTAGCATGTCGTGACCTGATACGGCAGAGTACTGATTACACCTCATCGAGCGAAGAGCTACTAGAAGAGATATTCATAGTGATATAACTCAGCTTCATGAACCACGAAGAGAGTTCAGCCGTTCTACAGCCGTGCAATATCTGATCATATTCCATACGCTCGCAGCTGGTATTAGTATCGGTTCTTAACCTCTCGAAGTAGTCCATCTTGATCGATGAAAGGTACGAACACTTTAAGGAAAGATAAGAACAAGGAGTAACATTATTAGGAGAGCAGACAATAAGGGGGAAAAGAGACTATCTACATAACAGTGCGTGCAGTGGAGGTTAAGAATCGGTAAGTTCAGTCGTTCTCCAACAAAGTTGCTATCATAGCCATAACAAATAACTGAAGACAGACCTCACCGTGATCTATCCTTCAGCAGAGGATAGCTTTTCTCGGGTTTGCTCTTTCACTAACCCGTAGATCAAATGAACATAGGGATTAAACCAAGAGTGTTGATGTAAAGCATGCTCTCGATATCTGATCCCGTTTTCCTGCAAGAAACGAGGCTAGTGATTCAACAGGAAGTCCAGTCGTTGATTTTCTTTATCGTTGGTTTTCTCCAGATAAACAGCCATTTCCTCGGGGCTCAGCTTCTCCCAGCGGGCCTTTTTCCATTAGTTTCTCCACACGTAGTATGCTTTTGCGAGAGCATACAGTACAATAATAGCAGTATTGATAGCAATAAGCTACTTGTTACCACGTCGATAAAGGGGCTTATCATCTTGCCGATAGATATTTAATGATGCGATACCCGAAAATTGAATCGTGATGTTGTACAACACAGCACTTACTATCCGAGTTCGAACTATGTTGCGTAAACGAGAGCACTACCTAACATAAGCCGTATGTGGCGACGGCTAGCCTAGCAATACAAATGTCGCCGCGTAGAGACCCTAATGGGATAAAGTTCCGGCGGATGTGTAAAGAACAATGAGGAGTGGAAGAGTCTATAGTTAGGTTAAGAGACTAATCAGAGAAATTTGATGGAAACGTCCTGTTAGCTCCGTGATAAGGAAAAGGTTGATAGACGCAAACATAATCACTAGGATTGATAGTAAAGTGGTCTGGGTCTACTAAGTGATCGGTATCCCCTGTGTTGGCTAGTGGTTCGCTAGCTACTATGACTTCGGCTGCCTTAGCTGTGTACGCTGTGTACGGCGTGAATACTACTTAGAGTTTGTATAGCGGTGTTCACACTTTAGCTATTATCACTAGAGCTAAAAACATTGTTGATTTTGTTCACGATTACACTCCTAGTATCAGTCTATAAGGCAAAGTCCTCGACCGTCATATTGATTATAAACGTTAGATCGTTCGCGATTAGATTGAGTGGTGCTATTTTTGTGCTATTAATAATAGAATCTGTTTCTCTTGTTAGAACCTGGGCCCCTTTAGAATCAATATCAAAAGATGTGATAAACCTGTAAAATTTCGGAACTTAAGGTTACTTAGTGAGACAGAACTAGTATCTGGTGAAAACGTATTCTGCTAGTACTGATTGATATTAAGCCTTTACAAGCTTGAAAGAGAGCGGAAGTTGGAGAATGTCACGTTTGTTATATAGCCCGATCCTCCGGGGTAGGCCTATGTGAAGATAATGTTGTTCCCTTGAATAGTACTTATATTCTGGGCTTCCTATTTAAACGGTTAGTATCTTGAGCTATTTGCGTGATAGTGTGGCACCGCTCGTACGATATTAGATATCTCTGCTGACACGTTTAAGCTTCTAATAGAGATGCCCGATCCGGCCTGATTGTAGATAAGATTCTCTATTAAAGCAAAGTGCGATGGACTTTGGACTGAGACATACTCGTTTCCATTTGTTAACTATAAAGCTAAACCTCGAGTCAGTATAGAAGCAATCGCGAAGCATTGCGGCCCGCGGGCACGGTGTCTCCTAGAGATCCAGAGATAAGATGATGAACCTCATTGGCATGAATGTAGTAGTTTATTCTAATCGTATCAATAATATCGTAGCTGCCTAAATTTGCGCCGCGGATAGTCGAGTGATATACTTCAATGTTTAAGACAAAATCGAGTATAATGTGAAATTTCGGACTGGCAACCAAAATCAAGTTATGGACAGACGCATTGGTTGGTGAGATTAGTCTGACGTGGACGCTTAGTACTCTATGTTTGGTATTGTGAATATCGGAACCGTCAATTTCCGTGAGCGGAAGTTACTGGCTTGTTTCCGTTTCGATAGAGATATCCTTGTCCTTGGATGGCGCCCGTTCTAGTCAACGAATATAACTTAAAGTCGACGGCTATCACCCATGGAAAGTTCAATCAGCAGTTGTACATTAAACAGGAACTTCAAAATAAGTGAGGCCACACTTAATAATGAAAATGACAAGAACATTTATTAAGAATTTCCCGTCACCTTCTCCATTGATTGTTGAATTAATTAAATCGATGCCAGCGGAACCTTGGAGTATCAAACCTCGATCCACAGTCCAATTCCTATTGTAAGCTGCCGTGATCAAGCCATCCAATTGAAGCGCCCAATTCGTCCTGTTACCGAGGAAAACACCCTTGGTCAGAAGATAATCGCCTTGGGGTATGATTAATTGACTTCCTGGGCTTTTGCGAAGGCAATCCGTGAAAGTCTTCTCGACAGCGTCAGATATATCACTCGTGTTGTCTGGGACTGCACAGTAATCCAGAACATTGCACTCGATCGTCTTTTTTTCCAGTGCTGTGGTAGCTCCGACAGGTCCAATGAGTTGACTAGCAGCCACTCCGATAATAATAAAAAGCGCTAACAATCATATAGCCCTAGTATCGGTTGACTGGTACGCAGATGGCTGACAGTCAGAAGTCTGAAAACTTCTCTTCTAAGGTTGATGAATTCCAGAGTAAGAGGCTACTCTTTTTAAACAATGAATTATAATCACCAGAGCTACCTTTTACATTGTCAGAATCTCAGCGTTGCTCACAACCCACTCTATAGCAGCCATCATTTTTCTACCTGACAATGTGCTGAAACTAGCGCACTTCAGATGGAGTATATGGTACAATGATCAGGATTCATTGAAGCTTGAAGCTGACACCGGGTGGAACCTCAATTTTGCCGAGATCGGTTATAACAATCATTGTGGTTAAAGTCGGTAGAGTATACAGGCATCAAAGTAACGAATTTCCCTCCTCGGGCTCGGGGCACATAGCGCCGTTTCCCGCCCGAGCTGGTTCCTCGGCGCATCGCATCATCTGGTCTATCAATTACGCAAAGCTGACCATGCAAATAACTTGACGGCATCTGAATTTGTTATCTTGAGCGATTGCGCGATCATGAACCGTCATAATTGCTGGGAATTTGTGAACGTGTCAAATTTGAGAATCGTTACTGGAACACCTCATTTACCCTCATTTGATTAATTCAACCGCGTGGTCAATTGCATTAAGGTAGGCTCTCCTGGCAGAAATTAAGCTTTTGTTTTCAAACCACAGTAAGAGACACCATTCAGTCCTACAACATGGCGGCACAAAAGAACGTCTTGTTGATGATTGCAGACGACCTTGGGAAACAATTGAGCTATTAATGTGCAAGGGGATTAAAGACACCTAACATCGACACCCTCGCTGTACAAGGGACTTGTTTTGAACATCCCTTTGACAGCACCGCTTCTTGCACTGGTAGTCGATCTGTAATCTACACAGGCCTTCATACCCATAAAAATGGTCAATATGGCTTGGGAAGTCATCGGCATCATTTTGTGACCTTTGACCATGTTGAGACAGCTCCTCTACTTCTGAACCAGACCGGACACAGAACTGGAATTATCGGCAAGATCCACGTGGGCCACATATCACTGTATCCCTGGCAGATCAAGGAAGAAAGCGATACGCGTGATGTCGCGGTGATATCCGATCAAGCACGATCCTTCTTCCAAAAATGCAAGGAAGATGACAGTGCCTTCTTCTTGACCATTGGTTCCATCGATCCTCATCGCGATCGCACGAGGGGAGGATTTTGCAATCCTGACCAATATGATGCTCGAACTACTGAAGGCACCTATGGTACCGAGGACGCGGAGATTCCTGGATTCCTGAACGACTCGCCAAGTACCAGATTGGAGCTAGCGGAGTATTACAACTCCATTCCACGTCTGGATAAGGGAGTTGGCTTTGATCTAAACTCCCTCGCTGATTCTGGTCTGGCAAGTTCGACTCTCGTTATTTTCTTGAGTGACAATGGCCCTCCGTTCTGAATTCGAAAACCACACTCTATGACTCTGGGGTCCAGTTGCCTTTGATCATCAAACACCCCGAAAGGGATCCAGCAGTCAGCTCGGACATGGTCTCTTATATCGATATTATTCCCACTATTCTTAATTTCGTGGGTCATTCAGCAAAAGCGGACCCTGCACAAAAACGTATCGGTCGATCTCTCCCTTGAGCATTTGGGCTCAACATCAGATGATGCCAATTTTAAACAGTCTTCGGCTCTCATACATTTCATGAAGTAACCAATTATTGGCCGACTCGCTTCATTCGTGACAGGCGGTACAAATACCACCGGAATCTAGCGTGGCGACTGGACTTCCCCTTTGCCTCTGACATTTACGGATCACTATTTTGGGAGGATGTTCGGAACTCCAGTGATACCGAAATCTTTGTTGGCAAGCGAAAGCTGAAAGACTACTTTTTTTCGTGGCCCTGAAGAGCTATATGACGTCAAGAATGATCCATGGGAGGTCAATAATCTTGCCAGAGATCCACACCACCAAGTCTTAGTGGAAAGGATGAGGGTGATCGATTATGTTCGTATGCATGCACATTTTTTTCGTTTCTGTTATACAATCGCCAGCAAACCATTCCGCTGGTCGATCATGACTACGCTTGCTATCGACTCAGCTTTTTTCATCCTTTTCCCCTCTAGTGTCTCACTTTTCATTAAAGTAAACTAGTTCTTCTAGTCTCTTTACGTAGATTACCGACTATTACTCTAAGAGTCATCTCCACGCTTTGAGAAAGAAATTATAAGTGACGCAATTTATATCCTAGTTACAAGTAATGTTATCCAGTTCTGTTCTGGAATGGTCAGCTAGCTCTTGGTATTATAGTTTACTGGTAAATATCCCGGTCTTTTCGACCATTGAACTCGAAGAAGTAAAATCCTCTCAATCTCAATAATTGGTGTTGTAAAGACTGATGGAAACTTCACTACATCACAATAATTTCTGAAAAGTGAGATTCCCATTCAATCAAGTTGAACCGCACAAGATCATACATTAAAATAGCCACCGCCTGAGGAATCATGGAACAAGGAATCGAAAAGAGTCGGATCGAGACCTTCGCTGGTGAACCCTGTATTCAGGCCCCCGTCAATCCCCATGTGACCCAGCATCCCTACACGGATAGCCTTTTCTCCCACGATGCCTATCGGTAAAGAGCCCACATTATCATAAGAATTGATAGGTGAGTCATAGCACATAATGCCCTCACCTTCCAGGCTGACATCTAAATCCAAGAAGTCGAGGTTCACGGCGCTGGTCATGGGCTCATATGTTTCTTCTAGGGTAGGCACCCTCGGTTCATATCTGACCTGCCGATGGTCATTTATTTGCACATCATGCTCATTCCATTCTTTGCCTTCGGTCATTGGAGTTTGTTGAACAGGCACGTCCTGAATCATCGTCCTTCTCTCTTGCACTTGCGTATTTCCCGCGGACTTTTCTTTCTCTGAGTTAACTGATCCCCCTCTAAACTGCGAAGGGCCTGAAACCCCACTTCTATTCTCATATAAAGGAGTGCCTCCGGTCAAAGTCGTATCGATAGCCCAGGGGAGCTGCGTCATCGACCCCATTGTTGGGATGTCGCGAACTAGAGCTGGCAGAGACGTGTCGTAGGGAAGACGACCGACTGACAGACTATAATCCACAGACGTCGATATCAATAGATACGCGCGGGGACATCGGAAAAAAGCGTCAAGCCAGCTTTTTGCGCGTATGGGAGTTGAGTTCCCAATCTTGGTCAAATTTTGAGCCTCGGGAATTTTTCGTTTCTCGATCAGGTCTCGCTCCTCTCTGTCAGTTATCATCCTTGACAAAGGCCCGCTCGGAAGAAAGAAGTTTTGTGTAGTCACATAGGCCAATTGAAGTATATGATTTGTTCCAGCTGCGACAAAGTCTGTGACATCGTAGAGAGATTCAGAAAGGCGAATGATTTTACTGAGGGAATCCAGGCGTTTCTGTCGAATCTTCATTTCATCACATGATGGTGAAAGCTTCAGATCAATCGCTGCTAGGATGAGGGGCATCCCAACGTATCCGAGGCTGGAGATAATATTAGTCATTTTGTGGAGCCAACAATATAGTCAAACGTATAGTGAGATGGAAAGGAGATAGTCGGGGCGGAGTAGGTAAAACATACACGCTCAAAGGTAGATTTTCCACTTGGCCGTTACGGCTAAAGTATTCCATGACAGTGGTCAGGCCTTTAATACCGGCACTCAAGTCTTTGCCAATTCCAAGCACCGCTTCTCTGTAGAGATTCGTTGTCAGAGCAAGGTGCTCCTCAATGGCAAGGGCTGCGTATTGCGCTAGATCAACGCGGGCCGCACTAGAAAGACAATAATTAGGGATTGAATCATTTGCAAGTCACTCGATCTTTAGGGTGTCATACTGATAGTACATGAATGTCAAGTTCTTTGTGGCTAGAGAAGGGTCATGGCGAGGTGCTCTGCCATCTGGGCTGTGTGGTGCGTGTGCTTCCGCCTCCCAAGAGATGAGAGATTTTTTGATTTCCTCAACTGTGCACATCAGTGCTCGAAATGCGTCTTTTGAATATGAAGCTGCCGTCGTCACTCGAGGAGTGAAAACCAAGGAAACAAGATCAGTGAGAAGGACGGCCAAGCGGCATTGATCTTGCAAAGCGACAAAAAGAGCCTTTTTTGATTCATAATCGTAGACAGGTGAGGCACGCAGCTCATGTTCAAAGTCCTCTTCTCTCAACCAGTCACGACAACCGTGGAGATTGTGCGATGCGATCTGGGGTTGACGACGGAGACCGATACAAAGACTTCGGTCTCGAAGTAGGATAGACCACCACAACCGTTTTTTTACCGAGCTTGGGACATTTTCTATGGTCACTGACGGCTTAGTATCAATAAGCATTGCATTCTCGATTGCGCGCGTCAACCATAGGCTACCCGCCTGCGGTGCCTCTGCCGATGTGTGGTGTGTGAGAAGTATTGCCCCCTGCGCTCTTGCGGATAGCTTCATCTCCACCATCAAGTCGTAAAGGAGCTATAGATGGGTTCAGGGCTTGTCTTTCGTAGCGGTCACTTTGCATCCATAGTTACCTTAGATCGGTTGTACAACTTCTTTCGCGCATCTCGCTTGTCTGCAAATCCACATCGCTGCAGCGTCTCCAATGGAACGAACTGCCGTTGTCATTGTAAGCGACTGTCAATGGGTTTCCAACCCTCAGATTCTCAGCATACTCACCGGACAACTTGCGAACAGAAGAGCTTGGAACACAAAAAGTGAGACTTTCTCCGTACCACCTCCCTCGAAGGCTCGCCAGAATTTGATCTCGTCGAATACTGGAAGAATTGGATGAATTCGAAGGAAGTATTGCGTAACGAACTCTTTTGCGTATACCCGGTCGGGGATGCTCAAGGAGCCTTTGGAACCGAGGAATGCGAGGTCTTCGGGCGCGAGTGCTGCCAGCCCATCCGACCACAGGAATGGATAATCCTCATGTTGTGACGATTTGATGTCCTTTTCTGCCACGTTTAAATCATCATAAACACTCGTTATTTCCGTTGAATGGCATGAGCTGTCGGGCCTTTTTGTCGTGTTTTGGGAAACTCCCTCATCGAAAGGAATATCAGGTGGGGAACGAGTATGGCTAGCAAGATCTTTTGATCTGTGGGCCTGCGTTAGACCTGCTATCTATTCACTCTGTGGAACATAGGGACACATGCTGTTTTGGTAGCTTCCTCCGGAGAACACAATCGCTGCGACCGTCCTGGCGACAGCGCGTGCACGGACAGCCTAGGATCGAGGCATCACATCGAACCTTGCGGTGATGACACCACAAGCAAGCTGTTGGCGCTCTTCTGGTTCGTCGTAACATGGGCACAACTCTCACTGAGTGTGATTCGCGAAGAAATATGGGTTTGAAAGCAGATGGTAAGGTCAGAGATAATCGTCGAGAATACCCCCACTAAAGCGGTTATATGAAGCTAGGAGCTAAGAGACCGAGCGAACAGCCTAAGTTGTGCAACCGACACACTAAAACCACTAAAACTCGGGGCCCTTAATATTGTGGAAGTGGGCTTCATGAATCATGCGGACATGGGGTAAGCTCATCATCTCCACAAAAGCATCGTGCAGATGATTTGTACAAGATCTGATGTCAACAATGTTGGACTTTGACAATCGCATACGGCTTCTTGCTCTATACGGAAATTCTTTTTCTTTTCTCTTTATTTTATTTCTCATTCTAGGCCAGTACTTGGGTTTTTACCTTACGGAGATTAGGGCATTTTCAGATTTGCCTGACTCAGAGTTGCTCCGCGTCGAGGGTTAGTTGTTCCTTGGGTTTCTCAATATCATATCTTCGAGAAATTGACACAATGAGTGCAATAATCCAAATATATGGGAGTGTTAGAAGATAGGCATCTCAACAGTAAGCTCTAGTCAAAAAGAGACGTGTAGTTTAGACTATAATCTCACTCTTCGCACGGCCCTGCCCCAGAAGTGCTTCATCAATACCCCTGTGTCCGCCACTGTGCATGGTTCCCCGCATCCATCCTGGGGGTTGCCGCGGAACTCGGTTAGAATCCACATGCTCCACCCAAATCTTTCATCCTTCCACGCCTGATTCGAGCACAAGAGACCAGCTTCTCCAGTCCTATCATTAGAGATTGATTGAGTATGGGGAAGTTTCTGGCGGGGCAAGCTTTCTATCCAAGTCTAGATCTTATTAGGCATTGAGAGAAATTTCAATCCAATTAGAAGGTACATACATCATACGCAAAGCAAGTCCGAACCTGGACCAATCTAAATATCTGTCATGTAATCTCTCCTGGTACCACAAGCTTGTCAGCCCATTTAGGCTATTGAAAATTGTTATTTGTTCTCTGCGGGACATGAGGTGCATAGTTGGGAGCTCAGGCAATATCCAATTTAGGCCACATTACGGAGCCGACGCCGCATATCCTTCAAATAGTAGCGCATCGGATAGGTTCGAATGGTCTTTGGCAAGCAAGGATAAGTTGCCTTGGTAAGCCCAAGAGTCACGCGGTAGGCACCACGACGTAGTTTCGTAGACTTCAATCCGTATGCCTCACGGATTCGCTTGGGCAGCATCTCGGCTGTGGTCAAGCGAACAACAGGAAGGAGGAGCCGGATATGAAGTGGCAACTCTTTATTCCAGAGAAGATCCTGGGCAACCCTTCGTGCATTTTCGGTGATCTCCATTGTCTCAACTTGATGGTCCCAGTACTCCCAGAATGCCCTTCTCGACGCCGGCCACATTTCCGGCCTGACACGAAGTGATACCGCCAGGACAGAGTACTCCCGATAGATACCTTCGGCTTCCTCCTCTGCCATCTTACCAAACATTTGTTGATATAATTCGATGCCGACCGCATACAGAGTAGCGGCAACCCAGAGTTGAAGTTGAGGGTCGTCTGCCGAGTAATCAGACCCTTTAACAACGGCGTGGGCTCGATGAACCATCTGGATGACAGCCTCTTTTTCGATTCGAGAGCCAAAGGCCATGCAATATACGTAAGTCATCGTCGTCCGGAGACGATCCATGGGCCTGTACGCAAAGTTGCTATGTTCGTCCACGCCCTTGCCAACACCTGGCTCTGCAACTTGTAATAAGATTGCAGCTGCACCACCGGCGAGGAGGATTGCCTCTTGGACGACTTTTTGTATTTGTGCTGGCTTCTCAAGTTCATCCAGCACTTTGTGATTGATAGAGCTATCATTTGCTTTCTCTCTGGATCCATTGGTGGGTGATACAGTGGACATGCCACTCTCCGGGGTGTGTCCAATTTGTTTTTCAGACATTATTAGAGTGCCTGTCATAGATAAGAAGGGATTTGATTTCGGTGAAGTTGATCTTTGAAAAAGAACTGAGAAGAGTCAAGGTAGCGTCGCCGGCTCAGGTTTGAAGCAGATGGGCTGAAAATGGAACCCTTTAATGGGCTTTTATGTCCATATTACATTCAAGCAAGACTTCTATTACATTTACATAGAGATTTAAACCGCACAACTGTAAAAGGTTCATATTCAATGTCATATGATGTGTCGAAAGGACCAGTGGGGGATCATCTGCCGCGGACCGGACGGGTGCTAGATATAAGGTTGATCACAGGGATACTTTTGGCTGACCCTTCCCTCATTACCACAGAAGGCTATTTCTTCTGCCGCGGGCCGTTGTACCGCGGACATAGCAACACATGCGATAAGGGTCTGTGTTGATGTGATCTTCAAGGGTGGGGCAGACGCCATATGGCAGCTCTTTCTAAGCGAAGTGACCCATTTCCCCCGGATTTTCCTTATCTAGTCTATCAAAACGCTATAGCCTCTCTGCTATGTGCAGCGCGGGGTGACAAGAAGATTGTCGTACATGATGAGCTCGCTAGCAGGTTTACCCCAATAATATAAAGGCCGTAACGTTGGAACGCGAAAGTCCGGTTGGTTATTATTTAAATGTATCCTTATTTCGCTTAACACTTGAAACACATTCATAATATGCCTAACGAAAAAGAAGACGGTAGATATGTCGTTGGAAGTAACAGAAACCTCCCTTTTCTTACGGGAAAAGGATCTCACTCAAAAAAGGCTTCAGGAGCCCTCGGTGGCGACATTGAGCATGTCGAGAGTCTTGATTCATTGGAAAAATCCAAAAAGCCACGAAGTCTGAAACATGTTCGGGCAAATGTCCAAAAACATTGGCGTCGATTTTGGTGTTGTTATCTCGTGGCAGCGATAATCTTCTTGGCCATATTTCTACCAGTTTTGTAAGTGCTAAAAGCTACCTATAGATCACTGCCCTGCTCTGCTGACATGAACTGGCATTTTCTTCCAATCACCAGCTTTCTAGTTGCGATCCCAGCAATCGCTCAGCGGATTGTTGACAATACAAATCTTCCGGTGTATTCCGCTCAAATCCTGGATCCAAAGACCCACCAAGTGTCATTCACTCTTGATACGTCTCTGAATGTCCCTATGGGGCTTCGGATTCGCACTGATCCATTTGATTTGAGTCTCTTCAATCGAGACGTCCAGCCAATGCAGCCATACCTGACAGTCTCATTACCATCCTATAGTCTCAAGGGCAATACAAATATGACGGTAACTAAGAATAACACCGATATATTGAATGAAGATCAATTCATCAAGACTCTCACGCAAGCTGTTTACAACAAGAAATTTACAATGTCAGCCAAAGGCTCGACTATTGGTCATCTCGGGGCCCTCAAGGCCCTTTTGACCCTTGATAAGGATATCGAGTTAGACGGTATGGCGGCTCGTTACCTTTGAATGCATAGGAAAGCAAACTAATCCTTCACCCTCAATATTGCAGGACTGGACAAACTCAGCGGATTTTCTATCAATTCTGCACGAGTTGTTATCCCTAAAGAGGCAGATGGTACAAACTTGGTGGGAGAGGCAATCCTGCCAAATCATTCTGTTTTTACATTCGCGCTAGTATGTCGAGAAAAAGGCTCCGCGCTGTTTTCTGCACGACTGACAATAAAAACAGGGTAATGTGACGTTGAACTTAAGGAGCTCAGATTTGATTATCGGGCAAGCCACCATTCTTAACGTTCTTCTCAAACCTGGAAACAACACCATTGCGTTGCGCGGACGCGTGGAAATATCCACTGTTTTAGACAATCTTTCGGAGATTCTCAGTGCACAAAAGACTGCCTTGGGGGACGGTGAACTCGAGTTGTCGGCTTCCGGAAACTCCACTATCTATAATGGAGTTCACATCAAGTACTACGAGCAGGTTCTAAACAACCTCACGCTCGTGGCTCGAGTGCCGATACTTCAGGTTTTAGGAGACACACTAGATGGCTTGCTGAACAACACTGACTCGGGGTTGGGTAAAGTTCTGCAAAACATAACCCAGATTTTAGGGAATTTCTCCAGTTCTAGTGATACATCTCTTGTTGCTCGGTCGCTTCGATCCCTTGTGTAAGAGGCGACCAGGATCTACAAGCCAATAAGTCAGAAATTAATGGACTTTAACGCCCTACATTGTATTCTGTGTATTCATATGAACTGGAGCTTGCATATCGCATATTCGATGTTTGCCATGATTCCCTCGCCCAATTAAGTGCATGTATAACTGTTGATTATGATACTCGGCCCGCTTTGATCCCTCGCAGACCGCGGCTTATGCAAGGTTCATGTGCCGTAGGAGGAAGGGAGGGTCTGCGGGGTGTAACGATCTCATTTTCCCTTGTCTGAAGATCAAAGCGAATAAATAGTCCTTCCAACCAAGTTTAGTTAGGCCCTGGAAACGCAAAATGCACATATCAAACAGTTCGCAACAGCTGGGCAATGCTGAGAAAGTGGTGTACTCTCGAGAAGAGGTTGCCCTGCACAGTCATGAGGGTGATATCTGGGTAATAATTGAGAATGAAGTTTATGATCTGAGTCTGTTCCTGCAAGAACACCCCGGTAGTGCAAAAAGTAAGTCTGCGGAGAAGAGCACGCTGATATGGATCACGAAATCTCATGAAACCAACAGTTCTGCTAGGAGTAGCAGGCCAAGATGCAACCAAGAAATTCAAAAAGTACCATCGCCTCGGTATTTTGAGTCGGTATAAGGAGCATCTTCTCCTTGGTAGATTGGACGAGGCTACCGGAGGGAAGGGAACTTCTCTCAGATCATCCATAACCTCCATATTCAGGAAATCATGATTCAAATCGGTCACTTGGGTGGGGTGAGTGGAAACTTATCGAGGTGTTTAGAATCGACCGGGGGGAACTATTCGTATACTCGTTGTGCTATTATGTGAATGCTTCGAATTGAATCCTGTTTATTGCGAAAAGTAGAGACAGCTCCCTTGTATTCTGACATTTAAAATCGACAAAAAATCAAAACAACACACTTGATAAGGAAGTAAGAGAATTCTCTCGGCAACAATTATGTCCCGATCTAAATAAAACCACTTCAAACATATACGCACTCACAAGCGCGGCTTGATCTGTCCAGCCTGAATCTCTCGTTTTGCCTCCTCTCTGATCACCCGCTTCAAGATCTTTCCACTGGGATTTCGGGCAATCGAGCCGACGAATTTCACACCACCGGTCAGCGCCTTGAACTTCGCAAGTCGCGTTAGAACATATTTCTGAACCTCTTCTTCGATCAGCTTTTGGCCTTCGCTGCCGGGGCGCCGGACAACATATGCTCGAGGATACTCTGTATCGGCCCCTGGGAACGTGATGCCGATCACAGCAGCGTCAATGATTTGCGGGTGTGAGAGCAGTACTGCCTCCAGTTCAGGTGGTGCAACTTGGAATCCGCGAACTTTGATCAACTCCTTCTTCCTGTCGACAATGTACCATTTTCGGGTGGACTGGTCACAGTATGCAATGTCCCCTGTCTTGAACCATCCATCAGAGTCGAAAGATTGTGCATTGGCCTCGTCGTTCTTGAAGTATCCAGGGGTTACGGTGGGGCCCCGGACGCAGAGCTCTCCACGAACACCGTACGCCGAGATGTTATTTCCGTCATCGTCAATAAGCCTAGAGGGGAACATTTGTCAGTAATCTCGTGGTTCCTAGGGCGCAAGAGTGAGAAGGCACGAAGGGACTAACTTCGCTTCAAGATTCGGAATCAGCCGTCCCACCGAGCCCGTGTTGTCATGCTCAGGATACCGGAACATGGTCGCCACACACGAGGTTTCCGTCATCCCCCAGACCTGATTGAAGGGGCCGTCATCACCCATGAGTAAGCGGAATCGAGCCTGGACGTCCTTGTCCAAGGGAGCTGCACCACATGCTGCGAGGCGAACTTTGCGCAAGAAAGGCCTTTTTTGGGAAACGGGTGACATCAAGATTGCAATCACAATGGGTGGGACCATGGCCAAATCGGTAATATCATATTTCTCGACTGTGGTCAGGTATTCCTCCAAATCGAACCGTCGCATCACGTAGGCAGCGGCTCCTGCCTTCAAGGTCGAGATGTGAGTGACCGGGGCAGCGGAGGCATGGAAGACTGGGACTGCGATGATGCGTGATATCTATAAAACTGGCAGTCAGATAGGGTCGCTTGGCAACAGGAGGCACTCCCTACAAAGTCGGTAGTAGTAGAGAGGTTGACTGACCGGATAGGGCCGTGGATCAGCTCCCAGCACAAGCTCGTGCTGTGCGATCAGGTTATAGTGGGTGATCATGACTGCCTTGGGAAGACCAGTAGTTCCACTGCTGAAAAGTCTGGCCGCCGTTGTCGTTCTGGCAGTCTCCAGATCATTGAACCTCACCCAATCGGCCTCGCCACACTTGAACAGCTCATTCCATGATTTTTGCCCGGTCGGAACCGACTGGCCTAGGTTATTGAAGATCCACACATTTCGTTCCGGTACTCCAGTTTGTTGAGCTGCACCCAGGAGGGACTTCAAAATCTCGGGTTCGGAGATCAAAAACTTGGCCTCGGAGGCTCTAATATGGTGGGCAAGCTCAGTCGGGGTGTATGCAGGATTGGAGCCCGTGAAGACTCCACCAGCACCAATGATAGCGAGCACAAGTATACTGTAGTTTATCTTGATTTCAATCCCAGTTAGTCAAGCCCGATGACCACCTTGCAGTCAATCGCACGTACATCGTTGAATGAATGAATGAGAACGCAATCCCCTTGGTGAAGACCAGACGCTCTCAACCCCGCAATGAGCGAACGAATCAATTTGCGGGCTTGATTGCACGAAATCGATCGCTTTGGATCTCGGACATCGATATAGATCTAGGAAATAATCAATGCGACGAGTCAGAATGCCATTGAGACGAGATGTAGCGCAGGGAAGGTGGTTCCAACCGGTTTGTCTTGGTCGTAGGGAGGGTCATCGAAGATGTAAGACAGAAGATCCTTTGTCGGGAGCAGAGTCCTCTCTGCAGGCTCGAAAATCATGGTCGAGGGGGTGTGTCCAAACTGCGGTTTGATGAAGCTGGGAGGGAAACAATAATCAGGAGGTAATAATAATCCAAAGTAAGCTTTGCATTGATAGTTTCTGTTGCTGACAACTTAAAGCAAAGCGGCTATGTACACGATCGCCTGGCGAAGATCCTTGTTGCGGCCGTATAATGCATCATACTTCACAGAGGCGTGTGGGAGGAGCCAGGAGAGCTCCGCGGTAGCCACAGCCCCTCTTCGTGCGTAGCTCGGAACTCGGCTGGGCCTCGATTTGATCGACGAATGGAGCACAATCAGGCGTTCTGTAGGTCCAACCGCGTGTCTGAGTGGGACGGCTCGAAGAGAAAAAGGGCCGAGGGCTCGAAGCGAGATTTGTGCTGGTGGAAGGGCGGGAGAGGAGAAGAATTATGCTCATAAGCTCAGATTTGAGACTGCTGAGGCTGAACGGCCAGTGGGATGCATATCACCCTGTAGACAAGTAAGCCAGTTAGTTCTTGTGTGGACTCGAGGGAGATCACAACAGAAAGTGGGGGAGCGGAGAGAAAACACTCCGCATCGCCTTGTACAGTAGTCCCCAGTCTAACTGGCTGACATCTCCTCGTGAAACCCCCGCTCAGCCACGCTCAGATCACAAGATCCTCGTTGCGACCAATGAGTGCATGACGGTCAAGTTGGGGAACCGAATCAAAATCAAGATCGATTTCAAATAACCAGTCGAGATTGGCCCCGTCCTTGTTGGTAGTGCGAATGAGAATTGGAGGAAGCCAGGAACAAACACAAGGGGAATGCCCACCTTGGTCTCACGTGACTAACCATCACCTTGTTGTTTCTCGGCCAGAGTTCCATTCAAACATTCAAACAGAAATCGAACTGGATCGGAGGCTGTCTCGCTTGCAACATACTGGTATCATTGGAGCAGACTACAGTTGCGATATCTTGTATGGACAATAAGACTCACAACACCATACAAGTACCTACTGAGTTTTGAGATACAACACGAGACATCCATCTTCTATGGAATATACGATACCTACAAGGTAGTTTTCGAATCTCACACTGTACATGTCCCATATTTTGAAATTAATTCATGTGAGTTATCTCCACAACGCATGTCTATATCCCGATAGAATGGCATACCACACATTCCATTTCCTCGGGCTCCACTGTCATGAAGTGTCAATCTAGGTTATCACGAGCTAGTTGGAGTAGTACTGACTTAGCCCTTCCTACAGCAGGACCCAAAGCACATATCTGCTGCTGTTCATTATTGATAGACTGTTAGAAATTGCACTAGGAAGAAGTTGGGGTTGAGATCCTACCATTGAAGTTTCCTGCTCCTAAATTCCTCGTGGCAGTAGGTCGGGGCTTGCTTCTATCATATCAATGGAGTCAGTATTGACCTTCATTTTTCTGCTTTTTTTTGTTTTGGGGGGGTTGGAGATTTGAGAGATTCGATATACTTACTGTTGAACCAAGGTAATCTCAGAGTGGCAGTCATCCGTAATTGATTTTCCTTTGGCCCTTCGTGAAAATAGGCCCCGAATTGGCCAACTCTTGGCAGGTTCGCCGCATCTTGATGACATTTTGGGAGCAACTGGGTAGTTTTTCAAACCTTCGAGTAGACTTTGTTAAAATTCATGCGGTGCTCTCTCGTAACACAGCCGGAGAGACTGTCAACTTCATCTAATGGACCGTTTAACAAATTCTAGTAATGTTGGCTGGAATCCCTCGCCAAAGGTACGAGGACGCACCGCTGGATATATCTCGTGCCACCATCGACTTTCCAGTTCGCATCCATGAATGAGGTCAGAGATTTATTTCCTGCAAGTTGCCCAAAAGCAAAGAGACTATGGATCTATTGCCATGAAGTTTTCATCTAGTTCGTTCTGAATCCGAATGTGTTCAATGGCAGATGGTGGTCGAGTTCGCCGATGATGGCCGATGTTGCCGCGTTTAAACGAAGACCTCTCTAAATTGACGAACCTTTGATAAGACGACGTCACGATTGTGATGTGACCTGTCGCGTCGTTGGAAAGAATCACCTCTCTTAGTCGATGACCTGATCCTCCGGCCTTCGCCGCATCCACTCTTTCCAACTCTTTCCAACTCTTTTCGTTCTCGGCCGTCGCCACCAGCTTGAGTATACACCTACTTCGCCGATGCGCCCAATGAACCCTTCTCCACTTCATCACCCATCTTAAAATGCGCATATGCCTATGTACAGAGAAGTGCAAATCCAGCTTCACCAATTTACACTCACTCATTCTTTCTGGGCCCCACTGCCAAGCCGCTAGTTTAGGAATTGGGTATAGATAAATGGTCCTGGGTACATGACGTTGTACATGACGTCATGATCAATCGAACCAATCAATGGCTTACAGTCTCTTGTGGGTAAGTGGACGAACATAACTGGGCTCCACAGCTCAATATAAACACAAAGGATCTCTTAGCATCTACACGCTATTTCACGTTATCCCAAACACGAATCTCATAACAGTGAAGCTCTCTTAAGCTATATATTAGCCAAAGAGTTGCTAGGCCTCTTCGACATTTATGCCTAATCTGACTGCTCTTCAACCACAACGTTCGCATGCCGGAAATGACCTTCCGCACTCTCTCTTTTCGCCCCAACGACATCCAAGCTCCATTCAAGAAAATCTTCAAAATCTTGACCTATGTGATGTTGCCAATTCCGTCTTACGAATGCTTTAAGCTCCGCGAAGAATTCCTCGATCGGGTTTAAATCAGGCGAGTACGGTGGTAAATACAACAACTTCACACCAGCATTTAAACATAGTTCTGTTATTCGTTCAGTATGGTGGAAAGACGCGTTGTCCATGATGAGAACGGATTTGGGCTCCGGCCATCTACCACAATGATGAAGAAGCTGTTCAATAAAGTCCTCAAACATACTCGCGTCTGTCGATCCTTGGAAGACTCGCGACAGCAAAATCCCATCTTGGCAATATGCGGGGAGAATTTGATACCGCTGGCCGCGCTGGAAACGTGAAACCTGGACAGGTGTCACCCCGCGTGGAGACCAGCCGGTCCTCCTGAACCCAGCCCGTTTATCACAGCCTGATTCGTCTGTGAAGACCAGGTGATACGAGCGAAAATCTGAGAGCTGATGCAGATAATGATCTCTCAGATCCGCATTTCGTTCTTGTGCTATTCGTCGTGCTACCTTTTTGGTCCAACCCTGCGATCGAAGGGCTCGACTAACAGTGTATGTAGACACGAGCAGTTCGAATTCGTCATATAGGAAGTCTGCCATTTCGTCCAGGTATAAATCCGGTTTCTCAATCAAGTGTTCGCATAGGGCTTCGAGCATAAATGGTGTGATTATACGAGGACGGCCTCCAGGGATCAAGGGTGCTCGAACATCGCCGAACATTCGGAGGTTGTTACTGATGGTGATAATCGAACGCTTGCTGCAGCCAGCCGCTTCTGCCATCTCTAAGGTGGTCAGCGATCTGCTGTCAATCATATCACGAATCATCACAAGCTGGGAGGGGGCGAGTCGAGGCGCCATGACGGTGTTTGTCGCTCTGTCAACCAAGTTTGATGAGGTGACAAGGGCGGAAGGAAGCGTGATGGATCTGGATCTGGGTCGGTTCGGGCCGACAATCCAGCCGACAACCCAATGATGTACCCACAAGACAGACTTTGTCGATGTTCTCTTGCGTACCTTACCGTATGATAGAAATAAGTCGTGCAATTTCATTGAATAAATAACATCATCAGGTAGTCCTGATTATTTAAAGACAAGTCTTCCTGCATCCTTAGTCGTATCTTTCCACTAAGTCTTATCTTTCCACCAGAGAAACGCATGATTAGTCACATTAACACGTGAGATGCACTCCAGATCACAGCCTCACACCCGCCGCCTAACTTACCCCTCTTTAACCCTTTATCTCGCCAGCAAAGCCTAACTATATATCGAACCCGAAATTATTACACTTCAACTGCCATCCTACCTACCTGTGTCGAACATAGGCTATTGTGCCGTGTTCTCCACAATGGAAGTTTTATCCGGGCCGGCGAGCGTTATCGCGGTCATTCAAATAACGGGAAGCCTTGTGAAGCTTTGCGGGGGCTACATTTAAGAGGTGAAAGACGCACGAGATGAAATTTTTACCCTATAACGGGCGTTTACAGGCCTCTAAGGGACACTCCAAGATCTGCAGAAATTCCTTTAAAGTAACGACGGAAAGGCCCTACCTACATCCTCATGACTCGGTAGTAATATTGCCGATTGCCTCTCTGACCTCCGAGGCTTAGAAGAAAAACTTGATCCAGGAAAAGGAAAGAAGCTGATGAAGAGATTTGGATTTCGAGCCCTAAAGTGGCCCCTGAAACGCATAGAGGTGGAAGGCATTACTCAGAATCTCGAGAGATATAAATCTTCATTCCTCTTGTCTTTATATGTGGATCAGAGGTATGTTTATCAAGCACGAATATATGACTCTTGATTATAGACTAAAAGACAGCATAGTTCTCTGATAGCCGGCGTGGTCCACAATACCGACCGTATTAATCAATATATGGATCTTGGGAAGTTGGACGGCGCGATGGAGGCAGCGTATGACTCATTCTCCGATCGAGACGAAACGTAATGTCTTTAAGGTATTAGGACCGAGCTACTCCAGCAGATAAGGGACTGGGCTATTACGCCGTCCTAAAAATGCATTTTCTGGTTAAAGGGAATGGCTGGGACAGGAAAATCCATAATATCTCGGACTGTGGCCAGGTCGCTCAAGGAAAAGAACCAGCTAGGTGCCAGCTTCTTCTTTAAGAGGGGTGAACGGGACCGAGGGAACGCGAAGAAGTTTTTCCCGACATTAACAAGGCAACTGATGCGCATGATTCCTGAGCTGAGGTCTGGCGTGCATAAGGCACTCCACGATGACCCTGACATTGTGTCAAAATCGCTTAGGGAGCAGTTTAAGAAACTACTCCTTTAACCGCTGCTCGATCTTGACTAACTCGGCCGATAACCTTAAACCGCTGTGATAGTGATCGACGCTTTGGACGAATGCGAACATGATTAAGATGTCCGAAACATTATTCGATTATTGGCTCTTCTGCAGAAGGCAAAATCGGTTCGTCTACGGATCTTCTTAACGAGCAGACCCGAACTCCTAATTAGCCTCGGCTTTTCAGAGATCGCGGGTGATGGATATTAAGATCTAGCTCTTCATGAGATACCTGAAGAAGTGACAGAATATGACATATCCTTATTCCTGCAGGACCGATTTGCGAAAATTAAACACGACAGAAATATTTCCCACGACTGGCCCGGCGGTGACGTTATCCAAAAATTGGTTATAGTGTCCGTTCCACTGTTTATTTCGGCTGCCACTGTGTGCCGCTATATCGAAAATGGAAAATGGGAATCTAAACTCCGCCTCGAAGAGCTTCTAACGGACTAAGCTAAATATGTATCGAAAATGGATAAGATATACCTACTAATTCTGACGCGACTACTGGACGATTAAGAGAGTGATGAATCGGAGCAGTAGTAGCTCCTGCAAGAGTTCCAGGACATAGTCGGTGTTATCATCCTTCTCGCTGATCCGCTTTCTATAAATGCCCTATCGCGGTTTACTGGGATAGGAGCAGACTAGATCAGTAATCGATTAGATTTATTCCGCTCTGTTTTGAGCGTTCCCGGTGACCGAGATTAGCCTATTAGGATCCTATATCTATCATTTCGGGATTTTTTGGTCCGGTCTAGCAGCAAATTTCTTGTGGATGAGCGAAGAAAGCATAAAGAAATTGCTTACTGCTGTCTTAAAACTATGTAAAGTCATCTACGGAAAGATATCTGTAATCTCGTAAATCCTGGAGCGTGTAAGGCAGACATCCCCTAAGATATCCGTTAATATATACCGCCGGAATTATAGTACTCTTGTCGCTACTGGATACACTATCTCGAGTAAAGTCAGGATCTTTCTTCCGGGATAGAAGATGTGCTACTATTTCTCCAGAGGCATTTTCTGCACTGGCTGGAAGCGATGAGTCTACTAGGTCTTATATCGGAGGTGGTGGGTATGCTTGATCTCCTCTATAAGGTTATACTAGTAAGTAACATAGTTCATAGCCATTCGAGACTTACACTAATAGATATAGGGCGACGACAATTCTGTAATATCGGATTTTCTACATGATGGAATGCGCTTTGTTCTGAAACATCGCTAGATAGCCGATGAAGCACCACTTCAGATTTATTGCGTAGGGCTAGTGTTTACACCTCGAACGACAATAATTCGTAGAGAGTTCGAGTCGGAGCTTCCAAGTTGGATATGCTAATTCCTATAAGTTAATGAAAAATGGAGTGCAGAATTACAGACTCTCGAGGGCCATTCGGGCCCGGTTTGGTCGGTGGCCTTCTCACCCGACGGCCGGCTGCTGGCGTCTAGCTCCCGCGATAACACCGTGCGGCTCTGGGACACGGCGACGGGCGGCCTGCAGCAGACTCTCGAGGGCCATTCGGACTCGGTTAGGTCGGTGGCCTTCTCGCCCGACGGCCGGCTGCTGGCGTCCAGCTCCCACGATAACACGGTGCGGCTCTGGGACACGGCGACGGGCGGCCTGCAGCAGACTCTCAAGGGCCATTCGGACTCGGTTTAGTCGGTGGCCTTCTCACCCGACGGCCGGCTGCTGGCGTCCAGCTCCCACGATCAGACGGTGCGGCTCTGGGACACGGCGACGGGCGGCCTGCAGCAGACTCTCAAGGGCCATTCGGACTCGGTTTAGTCGGT
>JAMAGZ010000170.1:0-42158 GCA_023626575.1 Penicillium sp. PF1803
ATCTCCTCCTTTTTCCATGATAAATAATACCTTTTCGGTACCTAATTAATACTAATAAAAATTTCTAAGGAAGTTATATATAGTATTTTATCACGTGATATAGCTCTATATGATTCCTATGGGATTCCCATGGGACTAGCCTTAGTTATATTCATATTCAAAAATCCCATAGGACAAAATTTCGGTCATATTCACATCACATAGGCTATGTGATGTGATGTGAAATGTGATGTGATATAAATGCGGAGGTCTAACTGTAGTTACTTAGTTACCTTATGCTAGCATTTGATTAATCGACCGCCCGGCTTGACCGCTAGCGGAACCGCCTTCTATTATTAGCCTACCTATCGCCTAAACGCGTAGTTATGTATCGCATTTTGCTTAATATCTTCATCGTTTAACCTTATATAAGGTGTTTCTAGTGCCTAGCCCTTCATTCTAGCTATTAAATATGGGGTTTGGAGGTTTCTGTGTGGCGGAGTTTCTAGCAGAAAAGAGTAGTCGCATAAGGGGGCCTAGTTATTTCCGTAATAAGCTTAGCCCTATAGTTCATTTCGATCGGCGTTTTTTGCGGCGCCACTATAGGGAATTAATCATCGTTGTCTACTAAGTCTCTCGAGCACCGGTATAGTTATTCTAGCATAATTAACTTAGTAGTCGTCTGTATATTTTCACCCTTAAATAGTCACGTCTAGTGCGTTATTATCTATCCGTGGAATAACGATATAGAGAATAATTAAAGTTATTTAAAGTTGACTACCCGGCTATACGAAGGCATAGGCACCGTATTTTACTCATAATTTTACTTACGTTATTCCTTAGATAGACATCGATATATTTATCCGTGCCTATTTAAGGATATATATATCTATAACTTAATAAAGATAAAATTAGCTAAGAGATAGAGGCTAAAGAGTATAGATATAGCTAGCGGGTAGCTGGTCTCTCTTAAACCGCCCGGATAGAAACTAACTCGCATTAGGGTCATATAATAATAACGCTAGGATCTGTGATCCGTCCACTAGCTAGAATTCGTTAACCTTAAGGGGGTATAATAACTAGGTTAACTCTATTAGCTCGTATAAGGGATTATTAGCGGCACTATATAATCTCTAATAGATCACTAACTATGAATAAAGTCCGGTGTTCATTTCGGAAAGCTAAAGTAGCGACTACTAAGGCTCTAATCCTAAAGGTAAACCTCCTTAAAGAGAAAATTAATGCGCTAAAAACAATGCCGTCGCAAAACAAGTTTAATGAAAAAGGCATACGAATAGAAGATAGGCTTACTATATATATAATCCTTAATGGCCCTTAGCTAATATATGGCTCAGACGTTCTAACTAATTAATGGCCCACTTCCTGGCTAAACCTAGCTTAGCGAGGTATTCCTTTAATGCGATGACTTGTTACTATTTAGTGCTAATCTGTATTAATATCTGAGCCCTATAAAAGTAGGTGTCCTGCCTTAGTCGAGACTATGGTTGATTCTTAGTGTCGGCCGGTATTCCTTATAGTATGTCGTGCGCTTTATTTAAGTATAGTAAGGAATACTGTCTTAGCTGTGGTATGTTCTCGAGATCCGCCTACTAGTGATAGCACTTAGCTAGGTATAAAGCAGCCTCATATTTATCGTAGCTAGCCCTATGTCCCTCGTAGCCTTATACAGCGCGAAAGAGATATTCTTAAGATTTATCGTAGAGGCCCTTACGCCTTAGAGCGTTACCGAGGGATATTCGACTCCGAAGAGTGTGGTGATAAGATAGGCCTAGTTAGGTTTCTTAACGATGAATTAAGTCGCGCAGTCTAGCATAGAAATTATCTAGCTCTTTTATAGATCTAGTGTTATCCGCTTCTTCTACGTCTAAAAGGGCTTAACACTAAATGTTTTCGAGAAAATAAGCATTATCTTCTCCATTAAACAGCATCCTGATTCTATTAGCTGCCGACACTAAGGTAGTCCTGGTAACGTTAAACTTGCGCTGTTTCCTATAGATTAAGGCAAGATCCTGATCCAGAAGTAGGAGCTCTAGGTGAGCTATACTATACTCTCTTTCTTAGCCGCGCTTACGGGACTGTTTTGCCTAAGTATGCACTTATTGATTAAAAATCAGTTATAAGCCTGTCCTAACCTAGCCGAGTTCGTGCTTAGCCTTATTTAGCCTCCCCTGCAGAGTATATATAACGGTAAGATACTGCAGAGTTCTCTAAAACTTTATAGAGCGACGGCTGTCTGTCTTTTATAGCGTGTCTAGCGCCTCTTAGAACTTTCTCTCGGCGTCGGGAAGCTATCTATTATCACGTAAAGTAAGACCGAGATTAATCTCTATGTCTATTAATTACATAAAATCCTGCGAGCTATAACGACCTTTCTTAAGTTACTCTAGTCTGTAGTCTAGGACAGTTTTAAGGTCTTTTTAAGTAAGACTAAAGCTACCTTATATACTGTAAAGGATTCCTCGGCTATTCAGAATCGAGAAGTAAGCCTCCTTATAGTGCCGCTTAAGCGATATAAGCTCTCGATAACTATACAGAGCTTAATCATATAAGTCCTTAGCCTCGTCTAGAATACCTAGATCCGCAAAAAGGCGTCCGACTTATCCGAGATAATAGAGATTTGAAATAGTTAGTCCACATTCCCACTATCTAAGTGTGCGTAAATTCTCGTAAACCTATAAGGCATAAGGGAGCAGGCGCCGTAGCTAAGCTATATAGTCAGTATCACCCGGTTTAGGAACACTAGATCTGACGATATTAATAGCTAGGTGTATCAGCTCCTAAATTCGGACCGGAGATAGCCGAGAAGCTATCTAGCTAGCTTTTAGCAGAACTAGGTAGACGATAACGCCGTATGTTTCTAGGTTGTTAGATCTGATCTCCTTCTAGGAGATAGGAATATATCTAGAAATAGCACTAATATCCTTCACCGCCTTATAGAACATCCTAAAATTTTAGGTTAGGAGATAATACGCCGCTAGATCACACTCGGGGCTCTATAATAGGCTAAACCAGACATCTTAGTGGCCTAAGAAGCCATATAGTAGAATTAAGTGCTTAGATTTATCGCTTAATCCGTTAAAGGAAAGTTTTAGGGCCCGGAAGAGCGGCTGGTTAGCCTAGAGCGCGACGCCCCCTCTAGATAACTCTAAGCCTTCACGACTCTATAAATTAAGGTATATTAAGACATCTATTAGCTAGTGATACTTAATATAATAAGTAGCCGTGGACACTGCAAAAGTATGGTTGTTGAGATGTTTCGCTAACGATTTAACTTCTTGTTTATTTATCAGAAGTTAGTATAGAGTATAATTATAGCGTAGTCCTATCGTGTGTTACTCACTAGCTAAATTAAACTCTCCCACTAATGTCCTTCCTATCACTTACGAGATAAGTGCGAGGCTTTCTTTCTCCTCTAGACCGCCGACATAGATCTAAGTTCCTATGTCTAAGATCGATAGGTGTTGCGATATCAGAATAACGACACCTTAGGATATCTTAGCGAGAAAAGAGGCTAGCTAAGAGTTATTTTCGCCTTCGTCAGAACCTAATGATTCCGGATACACATTATTAATTATTAATAGCCATTTTATGTTTTTCGGTGAGTTAAGCCACTATAAGACCCGATCGATGCGTGCTGGCTCTTTAACTAATCTATCGCCTATTTCCTTACATAGACCGAGTGAGGTAATATCGTTAAAAAACTCGGTTTCAGAATATCTACTCACTTCTAGTGCTACGGTGAAGACCTACTTATATTAGCGATAGAAGTGATAGGTAAGTTTAGTCTTACCCGAGCTAGCAATACCTGATAGCGTTATAATAGTCTTAGTAAGTGAAATAGGGAAGACGCTATTTTCTATTACCTATAATAGGGAAGACCTCGAGATAAAGCCACCTGCCTTAGTTAAGAATTTACTCCGGTAGACGGCGACGTTAAATCGACGCTTTCGCACTACGGAGAAATAAAGCAGTCAGAGTAGAAAGCAAACATTTACATACGAGTAACTATATATCTAAGCTATACTATGAATCACATAAGTTGATATAGTGCTTACGGAAATGATAACGCATTAATATCACTAATTAGATAGTATTCGAAGGCTAATGCATAAGGGGAAGGAGATATAGCACGAGACTTCGTTACGCCTTGAGGGAACCTACTATTAGTGAACATCGCTATAACACACTACTCTAGCACTAGGTAGCGACTAGGCTCGTCTAGATATTCATTTATAGCACTTGTAATTTTACCTACCTATTTATGCTTAGCTAGATCTATACCTTATAGTCCCTGCTTAACACTAAAGCGGAAGACTTAGTGCTAGGTGTATAGAATATGCTACTGTTCTAAGAATCTATTAGCCGTTTCTCGAGTTTTGGTGGTCAGATTAATCAAGCTCTATACTATATCTTTAACGCTCGATCTAAATGCTATCTTACCTAGATCTCTAGTGCTAATAGATACTAGATATTTAACTACGTCCTGAATCTCGACCCCCGCGGTCTAACACTAGACTTTATGAGCTTCGGATGCTGCCTTAAATACTAGATTGTTAGCCTAAAGTCCCCTATCGAGGAAGGTCTGGATGCTAATCTTGACTTCGTTAAAGAACGGTGGCGCCGCGTAAGTAGCTATAGCTGCCTCGATAATAGTTAGCGTTATAATGTTAGGCTCGCTGGGAATCTCGTAGTTACGCAGTAGCTTTAGCCCTTTAGTTCCCTCGGATGTCGTATATAGAAATCTGTTATTAATTTACCCGGTTAAAATTCATTTTTATCCGTACGGCACGGGGAAAGGGAAATATTAAAACCCACATTCGATAGCCGGACTTAGTATCCGACTGTAATAAGGGCGCATAAGGATCGAAGCCTTAATCTATTAAGACCGACTCGATGGCCCTTTTCAGAGCCTCAGAGGAACATACCGACTTAGAAGATATTAACTAGCTAAATTTACTAGATCTTAAAGAGAATATTTCCGCTATAAGTCGGAGATACGTTTCTCGGCACTACCGCGTATCTATGCATAAATGTCCGAGCATCAGAGCGATCAACCTATATTAAGACCGCGTGAGTGTATCGCCTTATCTAAAGAAGACATTAAGTATCTCTCACCCGCTAGTCGAAGTGCCGCCGATTAGGTTGAATACCTAATAGGGCTTAAGCGGCTCTACCCCGCGACGCTGTTCGTTTAACTTCGCTATTAGCCGTTCTAAAATGATGATTGCCGATAGCCCCCGAACTCCACCACCGTCTATAAGGTGTGAGTAACTACTAAATTTATCGGCATAGCTATTATCCTAGGGGTCTTACTGAGTGATAGAACATTAAGCCCCTACTTACGCTCTTCTGCTAGAGCGTTATCGCGTGAAGGACTATACTCTATTTCGCGCCTATATATCCCCTAATAAACCTGATAAGATATCGGAAGTTCAATTATTATTTAAGTTAACCGAAGGTATATCTATAGTAGATCCTAAATATATCGGTCGCCTCCTAGTCTTACGCTAGTCTTAGCTGCCGTAATGACTCGAGTATTTAACCCGCGTTAGGGTAGAATAAAACGCCTCTATAGCTACTCCTACTAATCCTAGCTTACCCCTCCCCGATATTAGTGCACTTCCTGTTTAGTTAGCCCTCGCGCTCGACTTAAGTCTAATCAGATAGCGCGAATAGTTAGAATTCTAATTTAGACTATATATTTATGTATACTTAGCCCCCGAAATGTTTCCCCTCACTAAATACTATTAAGGACCGAATATCTCTAGTTATATATATAGACGTACTGCTGTCTAATATAAAAGTGAAGCTAGAATCGGCTTCTAGCCTTTCACTAGCTTATAGATTCCGGCAAAACTCCGTCACTAGATATAAAGCCTTAGATCCTAGGCGCTATATATCTAGTCCCCCTATTATAAGGTCTTACTTACACGTATATTAACCGGAACGATTAGGAGAATATAACTTTTAACACTACTACCTATTCAACTAGAACGCTTAAAAGCAAAACACTTAGAAGTAATTAAATTTCTATAAGAATTATACTGGGCTTCCTATGAACAGAAGAAGCTCTCTTTGCTTAATGAATTCCCTAGATAGAAAGAACGAAAGCTCTTGTAGTAGTGCAATCGGCGAAGATGATAACTCAGTAGAGTTAGGGTCACTTAGCTTTTCGTAAACTAGTAAGAGTGAGTTAACGAAGAGAATTATAGATACCGAGGCTATTCGAAGAGAGGCCACTAGGGTAAATTACATAAGTGTAGAAAGTATTAAGAGTGACTATGTACGTGTAGGACGATAATCATCTTCGACGGACGTTCGATCTACACGATTCTGTTTAAAATATAATTACTTCTAAACACCTCGCCGTCGTAGTGGTAAGTGCCCTAAATGTAGTTCTTTACTACTTTATAGCCCGCTAGTCTCCGAAGGTAGTCATTTATCCGGATCGGGTTATTATTTAACTATAGAAGCGACGTCGTCTATATCTACTTCTTCGATCGGCGAGAAAGGTTTAGCAAAAGCACATAAAGACCTTCTATTCATTTATGGTATCGCATATGACATTACAAAATTTAAACATAAGCACCCGTACGTAAAGTTAAAGCATCGTATCTCTTCTAGTCTTCCTAAGATAATTTATAAGACTAACTAGTCTAAATATAGCCGTGTTTTAGTAGAGGGAGGATCTTACTTAAAAGTATAACAGGAATAGACGTTAGTGAACTATTCAAATTAATCGGTCATAGTATACAGGCGCGTAGCTAGTTAGAAAGCCTACCTCGTGTTAACGAGCTACTACCGGGCCCGGCCCTACTAGATATAGTTCTGAAGCCGCTAAAAGAGTCGTCGTCGCTTCCTATCCTCTAGCTATAGGCGTAGCACCCGAGCACTCTTATCGGACAAGTGAAACAAGAATACGTATAGCTCGCGGAGCAAGATAAGAACAATATTTTAATATATCGGTCCGTTAGGCAGTGCGGAGACGGCACTACCATTAGTGATTTGATCCTATTTAATTTCTAAAAGTTCCCTACTCTAACCCTAGATCTCTTCTTCGTCCTTAAACCGCCTTCTAATCTATCTAAACCGCTATTATCCGACTCTGACTCCGAATACACATCGTCTATTAATATAACATATTACCCTGCACACGAGGTTTTAGAGACTACGGTGCCAGAAGAGCCTATTTAGCCGGAGCTAAAGACATAGATTAAACTTACTATATTATTAAGACCACTGAATCGTTTATTATTTTACCCAGAATAGACCCTTGTTACCACTAGTCGGCTATTCCATAAAGTCACGGAGGGGTTATAGAAGTAGGTGTAGCGACTCTTAGAAGCACATCGCAATATTAATAACGTCTATTACCTAGCTAATTCACGCAGCATTCTAGCGGCCGTAATAGACGTACCGAACTAGATCGCTAGCAGAAAACTAGTTAGCCTACTTCTGTAGTACGGAGCAAGGACCGATGAGTCGGTTTAGGATAGTACTATATATACTCCAGTGCTTACTTATGCGGTCTAGAAAATTAGAAATGCTATAGGCCTAGATTAAGTTTAGACGCTTCTAAGTTACGGAGCTAACATTTTAAAGGCTTACGTATCGGGTAAACTAGTCCTGATGATCGCCTATAAGTAGCTAAACGTAGCTTATATTAACTATTTACTGCGCTAGGGTGCCGATCTAAACATTATATGTAATGAAAGTAGTCCACTAACCATTCTAGTCCAGCAATAGACTAACTAGAAGGAAAAACCGACGGTCAATAAGCGTATCGCTATCCTAGCGTTATTACTCGAATATAGTGCTGATCTATATCTCCGTCCTATAGCTAGACTAAGTATCATCCAACAATTAGAGGACATACCTTAGATAGTGACATAGAAGGGAATTCCTAGTCTTATCATAGAGGCTATACAGTAATATAACTAGTTCGAAGCCCTTATTCAACGGTACGCCGAGCGCCACTCGAGGAAGTACGCTTCACTAGCCCGGACGATACGGCGTAATGCCCTCGTTTCTAAGCGGTGGAACTCCGTAGGATAATACGATCTTAAGCTCATAGAAGATAGTAGCATTCTACGTCCCCACTCCTAAAGGATTTATAAGACAGATACACTAGATCGACGGCGTGGAAAGGAGAAACTTACGATAAGTGCGCGTTAGTATCGGGTCAAAGAGTCTCAGAACATCACTAGGTGGTGGGATTTGATTCTTCCCCCTACTTCACTAGCGGAATAGGACGTCTAGTACGCATCGTCGGACTCTGTTTAGATATTTTAGGAACAGAAGTCGGGGATATAGCTCGAAAAAAATTATCAGACTTTAACAGAACAAGAATATTAGATCATAAATAACCATTTAATTCCTACTAAGTGTGAAGGACGATAGGCGTATACAGCTGCCTCAAGGAATATTTAGCAGATGATCTAGAAGATAAAATCAAGGGAGCCTGATATAGAGGATTCAGATTAAAGGCCCTACTAGAGCTAGAGCTATAGACGTACATCTAGAGAGGGCGATTTAAACATACTAGTTACCTACTTATACACACTATTACGTTATATATCAATTTACCGTGGGTAATAATGAAAACCCCTTAGAATAATTATTTAACCCTATTACCGATTTATTTATAAGATTTTATTACCCACCCCTATTTATAAAAATAAACTAGAGACCTATATAGTGACCGTAGTTTAACGAGGGCGGTTAACGTGCTATTTTTGTCTTCATAACGTGAAAATAACATAAGACTATAGGTTCTTTTTGTGAGAAATATCATATCTTTCTTTCCGTATCGAAGGTTCAAATAATCCGCTTTTCGTAACCTAATTTATTATAGAGCCTATATTCATTACGCTTCTCCTTTTAACCAGCCTTAAAAGCACCCATCTTAGCCCCCTATCTAATAGGTGCTATTCCATTCAAGAAACTCCAAGACATCAACTTCTAATAGCTACTTTAGAAAGATCTCGATCTAATAATCTCTCTAAAAGAAAATTAATTCGTCAAAAATAGTACCGTCGTAAGACAAATTAGCCGCGTCTCAAGTGGTTTCTCCGATAACTTATATTTAATTTACGACTTTAAGGGGAATAACGTAGGAAATAAGAGGCTAGGCAGGGGAGCCGAACAGTGATAAGCACGTTATCCTATCTAGGGAGATTCTCCTTTATCTCTCCTACTCTACTTTAATTCACCCCTATTCCCGTGGCTTTCAGTAAGACTTTGAGATACATAGGGCAATCAGAGAAGAGGGCCTATGAAATAGATACGACTAGGCTAAGCGGATAATTTAGGATTAGCAGAGGTTACAGATAAGCTAACCACTAAAACTCTTAAGGGCGACCCCCTATAATTTCACGTGATTAGAATTCTAGCCCGTGCCACTAACCCGACCCCCCTAGTTTTATTACATTTGGTACATAATAAATTTTATAAACTAGGCTATTACACCTAAAGAGTTACACAAGTTTCGCACAACCCCACGAGAGACTAAGAGAGCTACGGTAAAACCTAGCTATCTATTTAACTGCTATCTATCTCTGTTTTATGTGTAGCTATAGACTTTCCTATATAAAGACGAGCGACGTACGATATACAGTAAAACGTCACTATTATATATATTACTACGTTCCACGCTCGCACTACGATAGTATATATTAACATTATATCTACTTACAGATTTAGGAGCAACCAGACTAAGGACGACATTCTAATAAATAAATAATAATTAAAAACATTCCGTTATAGTAACTAAATTACTTAATTATTCTATTACTCTATACATAGTAGACGTTTTCTTTCTTCTATCGCTAACCTCCTCTCTATAAGTTTAAGCTCCTTAGCTACATTCTCGAGTTGCTTCTAACGTAGCTCTTCCTTCTGTATCTAGAGGTCTACTTACTCGTGTTTATAGAGGAGCTTCTGTCTTTTCCTAGGATCCGCTATATTTAAACCTTCTAGCTTAGTGCTGGAAAGAACCCGTTGATTGGCTAGTCGATTCCTTCATAATAATTAGGTATTTTGAAACAGGGTGGTAATTTAGGGATATACCTAATTTTAGGCCGACTAGTTTATAGAATGTTTATCTTTAGAGTTGACCTAGTGGTTGACTAACTTAGCCGTCGAACTTGCCTAGGGGTAGAACCGACTACTAATGCGTCTAGAACCTAGATCTCTTAGTTATTCCCCGTGTCTATCTTAGCTGCTTCGGACCTACGCCTACGTTTTCGGCTTTCTATTCACTATAATATAAGCTCTATAAAAAGAGTGTGTATTTCTCTAAGGTAGTCCCGTTAGCTCACTAGTGCGTATGATATAACGACGGTAGTTAGCCTCTATGCTGCCTGTCTGATACGAATAATGAATGCTATATTAGCGTCGTGCTTTAAACTAAGAAACGTCGGTCAGATCTAGCTAGTGAGAGCTAGGAAGGCATAGTCAGCGGAGGGGAAATAGCCACGGAGAAGGGTGAAGACTATACGTTTTAATAGCCTATAAAAGGGATAATCGTTTCCCTCTTACGTATGACTTATTATGACTTTGCTCTACTACGTTAGTATAGTTTCTTATAGAGTTAAAATTAAAGGTACTAGGGATCAAGGAGCAGTGTCTATTTAGACTAGCTATAACGATTAGGTTTCGCTTATACTAGGCCTAACGCTATACCGCTAGACTTTTATGGCCTTCAGAAGAATCAACCCTTAGCCTTTCCCCGCGGATAACGAAGGAAAGACTGCTTACGTATTAATAACTCGTAGAGTTGAAAATATTCTGCCTAGCTATCACACTACACTAGACTAGCTATTCTTTCCGCAACCCCCGGCCGTTCATTGCGATCAGATTTCAGCGTCTTAGATATCCCACGCAAGAAATGTATCCGACAAAATATAAGAATATTTTAGAGGTGCCATTTTAATGGTCGATTTGATATGTCGATCTCTGCGAGATACAGCGCCAGTCCTTTCTACATAGTTAGCGACTCAACGAATAGGTGGTCTTCAAACTTATCAGACCTTTCATTTCCTTTTAGTCCATATCTATCGTTACCACCTGAAATCCCGAGCCGTGAAGGTACTAGAAGCAAACAGGGCGGCCAGACAGTTATTAAAGATGATCGAACACTCTCTTAAATAGAATATAATAACCCTTAACGGTGTCTTGTGTCGTAAAAACACGACAGAGCGTTATAACTAGAGGACATTCAACAGTATGTTCATTATGGCCTAGTGTCAGGAACAGTGAACTCACCTTTTCCGTGTTAACTAAGGTACGTCGCAAATGTCACTTCATGAAGGTCCTCCCTTTTAAGTCGCTTATGCGATATGTCAACTTCAAAAGACGCGAGCCCTACAAAAATTTCGGCTTGCTCTTTAAATATGCAAATTATCATTACATCAGGACCGTCCTGATAAATGTGCTGAACATAATTCTGAGTGAGGTATTAGTTAGTCTCTGCGTATGCTGAAGACATGACGCGTAGAATAGATCGAAGAGAAGAAATTAACCGACTCTTAGTGCTAGATTTCTCCGAATTTCAAACTAGACTCTATTGTAGTCCTGCCTAGCTAGGTAGGTAGGCAATCGTTGTTTGCGAATAATAGCAGCGAATCGATCTATATTAGCGAAGCTTTAGTGGACTTAAGAGGTTGTAAAGAGGATATCCCTATATACGACCTTCACGTTCACCTTTACCCTATAACTGATTAGCCCTATCTAGTAGGGCAGCATTGTACTTGGAATACAAAATTTTTTGCAGTATTTAAGGTAAGAAGATTAAGTTTAAAATATAACGGCCATTTTCTCCTTAAGTAATGTGTTCACGAAGCTAAACGACTAATAGATTTCTCAGTTTACACCTAACGCTATGTCCGATACGGTTCTGACTAGCTTAACTAGATCAACTAAGTTAGAGCTAATTCTATTATTATCGACGAGGATATCGAGCAAAAGCTAGAGGAAGATAACTCGGAAGCCGATATAGTTCGTATAAGTACTCTAGATTACGAAAGATAGGTAAGCGAAAATTGTCGCACTAAATCATAGAATTTGTTCCTTACGGAATCCACTCCGGCTTTAATATTTCCGAAGTACCGCAGCTACTAGTAATTTAACTATACTCAAATTACTTAGTCTAGTTCTTATATAGCGAGAGAAGAGTTAAACGAGGCAGGAGTTTTTAAGAAGGGTACGTAAATAAGTTCTTAGTTATAACTAAGAGGGATCCTTACCACCATAATGTTATTCTAAGTACGCAGAAAATCCAGATTTAAAATTAAGTTTAAATGCATTATGTGCGACGCATGTCTAAGCTAGCCTTCTCACCGAGTCTATCTATTAATATAAGTAAATCGACTATAGAAGCCAGCATAAAATCTTTACATATAAACATTTTAGCTAAGCGCAAAAAATGCGGAACAAGTTACGGGCTAATATTCCGAAACGACGATTAATACGTCTAAAGCTAAAAGAGCAAATATAGTGACTAGACTAATAGGTTTTATCCTTAAAGAATTCGTCTACGTGTTGCTTTAGATAACTTTATTTAGTACTATTAATTATAGGATCGAATACGACTAAGGAGTAATAGAAATTACAACGTATGATTAGTTCTCTATTTACTCCTTTCCCTACCTTAGAGTAGCTAAGTACTCGCCTTCGAGTATTCTAGGAAATTTGCCCTTTAGTGCTAACCCAGCTCTCCGAAATAAACTCTAGACGAGGTCAGCGATCTATTACTAATTAAATCGCTAATAAAGCCTAATAAGAGGTAGTATGCCGGGCCTTATACTAGCTATTACTAATCTAGGTTACCGATGATGTTATCTCTATCGTGTATTATACGTCTAGCTTAGAAATTTAGGGCTTAAAATTTCACTGTTATATAAAAGAAACACTCAGTAATTATTAGGCTTATAATATATCCGAAATCGTAAAGGTAGTAGCTTTATAGACCCTGATTATTATGTACTTCTCTAGTATTTCGTACACCGATTCATAATTACCCTAAAAAATGTTCACTATTCGGGCGAGCCGTCCCTTAGGTAATAGATGCTCTCCTCGATCCCTTAGATGCCGTTCGATTGATCTTAGGGCTAGGAGTCTATCGAAATATCTCTTACTTAGCGGCTAAACACTACTTTTGCGATCCTATAAGCTAAATAGCAAAGGTTTAAGGATAGCGCGTATTATTGTTTACCTAAGAGATACGGGGGGAAATAGTGAGAAGGTTGCCTCCTTAGTGGCTATTAACTACCTCGTTTTGATCATTATAGTCGCCTAGAAATTAAAACTAACTTAACCTTTAGCTTTTCCTTATAGTAAATATCACTTCGACTGCGTTTTCTGTCTTGCTTCTCTAGCCTTAAGATTATTTTATGCTTTAACGAGCTCTGCTTCCTTAGCTTTTATTTCTGCCTACTAACGTTTAATTTCATCGAAAATACTAGTAGTGCTCTGTAGCTCTAGTCTTGCATTCTTAAGGGTATCCGATCTAGTTTTAGTTAGGAGTCACGAATCACCGCTAGGGCCCGTTGATCACCGTAATAAGGTTAAGTAGCGTTATTACTCTAGCTCTATCTCCACGTTCCTAGGCTTAATTAGGGTGTGAAAGAAAGTAGTGGATCCGTATATGAAACTACCCTTAATTTTCATTTATACTTAAAGGAATTCGACTTTTCGTCGATCTAGAGATAACTAGTGGCTACCTCTAGGAACGTTATGTAAAGTCCTAGGAGTAATAGCCTCTAGGAGAGGTTATTCGTGTTCCTAGAGACAGACTTTATATTCCTAGGAAGCTAGCGCGCGATCCTAGGAGCTTTAAACCCGTCCTAAGAGTAAATTTACCTATCCTAGAACTAAACAGCTTTTAAGGGCGCTTAAGAACTTTAGCTAACTAGTTAACCTAAAGATAACTAAATTCCTAGAAGTATTCTACGTAATCCTTAGACGTAGAAAGCTTATTATAGTTACACGATATATCTAGGGCTAGCTCGTATATACCTAGACCGTATAGAATTATTAATAGGCTAGTTACTCCTAGGAAAAAATAGCGTGATCTTAGCGGTAGTCTAAATATTCCTAATATATAAGGGGGAATTCATGATATCGAATAAATGCGTAAACGATCTCGCTAGAGAGGTTACTCCTACCTACGCGTTTATTTATAACTACATTTCTTTCGTACATCTAATCAAAATATATTAAGGTGCAAAAGCGGATCACGTATTAGATTATCGGATTTATTATACGCTCGATCTAGGTGAAAACTTGACTCCACATACACGTTATAGCTAACTAGTGTTCTTTGCTTGTTTTTTAGACGTCACGGATTCCCTAAGTACAGCTAATATTCGATCGAATATAGCAACATGGTTTAATGTATTGTTAGTAAGCTTCGCAAAGTTCAAGAAACCCCCTCTTTACGTTCTCAGAGGATAAATGTAGTATATACTGCTCTTACTAAGTAGCCACGCGAACGAGAGGTTCGAACGGCATTATAGGCTTAGTAGCCTTTATAGAAACTCTCTATAAGGTGCAACTATCGGCCCTAGTATCATCATAGATTACTTCCCACTAGAGGCGGACGTTTACGTAGCCACTAGGTTCTAAGACTAGCATTTAATTTAGCGTACTAGTGACTTATGAGTAGTCTAGCTATAGATTATCGATAGGACCGTGGATACCGTGTATAGTGCTCTAGTTTTCCGAAAATCGAATCTTACTAGTAAATATGCCTAGAAAGTCCCCCTCACACGCGGGGACAATAAAACAGGCGAATAAAGACCTACTATCTTTAGGTAGGAGAAAGGTGAATGTAGACTTATCTCCCTTAGTGTCTGATAGTAATTAGTAGTTGTAGGGTGCGTATATAACTTTAGGAGAGAAAGTCTATAGACCCTTTTCCCTAAAGCTTTCTTCTTCACTAGAGAAGGCCTATTCGTTTTTAGTATTATTCTAAGTAGACTTATGAACTTTTAGCCTCTCTACAACTTAGGGGTTCTTAAGATCGGATAGGCGTATAAGGTCACCTTTCGCGAGTCTAAGAGCCTGTGTTTCTAGTTATTCGATGTGAGGTCTATGTTGCGTCTCCCACTTAATTATTATATCCACTAGGGATATTTCTAACGTCTTCGGATATCCCTTATAGTAGCTATCGAATTCCTTCGTGCGGTAATAGAGGACTTTATTAATTCTAGCTTCACGCATTTAAAATAGATTCTTCTAGAAAATACGGTATTACCGTTAGTTTTCGGCGCCTAACCCGTATCTAGCATCTTCTATAAACTTCTTAGTTACAGCTTTTTCCGCTATTATAAATCCGTCTATAGGTCCCTTCAGGGACGGTAGCTTTATATAATCAATTAACGCAGCACCCTTAAGAATTATTTTCCAAAAAATTGTTTCGTTATATCGATTTTACAGACCCTTTCCTGTGGCTAAAGTATTATCTCTGCAGATAACGTTAATTACCTTCTCATAATCATACTCAGAAATCTCATCGACATATTTCCGGATCTTATTAGGCTTAGTTATTGTTAGGGTACCGCTCGTTCGATGCCTATATAGAGCAATAGCGAAATTTACCCTCGCGTATTTAAATAATATTAATAACATTACTTTCACCGCGTACGCGGAGTCTGCTTAATAGGATGAGGAACTATCGATAGGGATATCTAAGTAGTAGGTACCTTTTATATAGTTATAGTCAGGCTAGATTAAAAGGACGTTAACCTTAGATTAAATACGTCGACCTTTTTTTATTAGATAATAAAGGTGGTATACCTACTAACGTATATTCTAATAATCAACCTCGATAGGTTTATTAGTAATTCTGTTAGAAGGAGATTTATCATCACTATTTTCCGACCTCTTCGAAACAGGCCGCTTTCTTCTCTTCCTCGGTTCTGCGCCCGTAAGATTTCTATAGTTCCTTTTTAGTGAATTCAGAATCCGATAGGAGCCACGTCCTCTATATAGTGAAGCCGGAGGCGTTTATAAAGCTAAGACGGCTATTCGTAACGGGGACTCTTCTATATTACTATCCTAGCTCGCTAGATAAGCCTGTAGGACTAGAATCACGGTTAACACCTATTCTATTAGCTAGGTAGGGTGTCTAACGTACCGTCATTATCGACTATAGAAATCAAAGAATTAATATACTCTTCGTTATACTCGACTCTAGAAGACGTGAGTGCGTCCCGGATAGCCTAGGCTAGAAAGCCTTAGGTGGTCTCGTTTATAATCTTTAGAGAATACGCTGCGATCAAAGACGTGCATAAGTCTTACACATTAAATACCAGCCGCTTCTCTAGTCTAGAACTTTCGAGTAGACTGATCGATAGGCTAATTCCACCTAGGTAGGTTTATTAAAAGTTATAAGCTAATTATATATCCACAGCGTCTCCTTAACTAGGTTTAGTAGTCCTAGGACGTAGATCTAGACCACATTATGAGGTGACGTCACTTTCTAGTCTGAATAAGGACCCCTCGCCCGGAGCGATAGCGTCTTAGTTCACGGTTTTTAATATCACATCGTATCTTCGCGTTAGTAGCTTAAAAGAACGTTAGGATTGTAGGTAGGGTTAAAATGACTATAGTTAGCTAGTGGCCTGCTTAGTGGGAAGAGGAACGAAATCAACTATTAAGGGGACCTAGTCGTGTAAATTTCGGAAAGATAAGGTAGTTCTCGTACGAGATAGCCTTAGAACTCTAAAAAATCAATAAGATCTAAGATAAATAGAGCTATTAGAAGAAAACATTAGCTATAGCCTAAAACATAACACCACAAAATAAATACCTACTTAATAGCTTATTAAAGCTAGCACATTCGTTGATTTTTATTAAGTGCGCAAAAAGGCGACCTAGTAAGGAAGCGGTGGAAAACTTTTAAGGATGAGAAGGATAGAGGATTGTTTTTAAACGGTGACTCATATCTAGATAAGGTTCTAGCCCCTATTTCTTCGTTGTGTTGATCTACATCACGTGTATTTCCTAATAGTCGAGGATCACCTATATTTCTCTAGTTTTTGAGTTTATTGTGGACTCTAACCCCCGCGCCTAGCCCCGTAAAGCTACTATAATAGTCTTTTTATCTAAGCTTGCCTTATCGGTTAGCCTCGCCTACTCCGTTTAGTATTCAATCAAAAGAACAAACGAGTTTAGTCGTAGGCCGCTGTCTTAGGCTATCATAAATAGGTACGAGGCTATTATTAAGTAGCTTCTCACTATAAATAGCCTTATTATGCTTACGGATAAGGCTGGCCGGATATAGCCGTGGTATGCCGCTAAGAAATAGATATATAGTTTATTAGAGGCCTTTACGGAGCATTAAAAATAAAGATAAGGACTATAGCACGTCGAACGCTAGTAGTACCGCCTTCCTATTATAGCCTATTAAACCACTTATATACGTATAGCGGAGTTGCATATAGCGTTGTATACAGTATTTTGATCATCAACCACACTTATATGCTCGTATAACGGCTAGTTAACTATGCATTAGTCCTTGATATAATTTATTATGTATATTATAGATTTTCGAGCGGCAGAATATGTGGTAGAAAGGGGCGGTTAGGTAGCGGGTCATAGACTTTTACGGCGCCACTATACAGAGTATATTAGCGCAGATCATTAAAAGAGAGTAAGTTATGGCACTCTAATATGGATCTAGGAGTAGAAATAGGCTAATTAAGTCTTTTTACCCCGTTAATAATTAAATTCTTATATATATTGTACGTCCACCCGTATCTCCTATTCCATACTAGCAAAAAATAGCAATCCACTATAGAGCCCTCCTCTATACGGATTCTCTTCCATACGGAGTCTTCTGCCACCTAAAGTTCCCTTCCACGTGGAACCGGCCCTCTTCCGTTTAATATATATAACATTTAACGAATAACGTCGGCTATATCACACTAGCTTATCTAGTTATAGCCGACTACAGCATTAGAAATCTCTAAATTTCTTAACCTACGCTATTATATAGTGAATTTAATTCGTAACTATTATACTTACGTAATGCATAGCTCTAGATACTTCACTAGAGGATAATGATTTTACTATAGTGCTATAACTAAATAATTAACTTCGTTATTAAGAGAGTTATTAAGCAGCACCTCATATGCTACTATGGAAATCCCCCGGGCACCACCTACGATACTGTATCTTCGAGGAATATGCCCTCTCCCGAAAGCGCTTATTAGCTAGCGGACCGTATATCTTACCTAAGACCCCACCTAAATAATATATAATATATTATCACCAGAAATCCGCCTAGTATTAACCAGAAACTCATTATAATATACCTATAATGCGAAGAAGCTTCTTTATGACCATGAAATTATTTATTAGATTTTCAGTAGGTTCTTTATCTACTTTATGTACTTATTATACTCTTGTTAAGCTAAGCTAAGGTATAGTACTAGCTGCTCTATGGTCTACTTAAGTAGCTTCTGGTGATATCGTGACCTATTATGAAATATCTTATATTCAAAGTATTGTATGATATTGAATAGTAATGACCTTTCATCAATCTAATTAAGTAACTATAAGTTAGACCGTAGTATACCCGCATACTTGAGCATATAGTATCTGTGATGGGAATGCTTATCGTGAGTTTCTGGAAATAGTCTCTTCTCTGGTTAGCTGCAAATCACGTTCTATCATCACGGTCGGGGCCGGGTAATAAGAGCTCTGACTGGTTAGCGTTTTACCTATAGGGTGATGTTATATAGTTAACATACTAATTGCGAAGTAAGAAAGGCCTAAAAGCCCGATGTGTCCGCCGACAAAATATGTATCTGACTAGTCTCCCGTATACGAATACCTACGCACACATCTACATTATACATCTTGCTATATTCAGACGCCTTTTTCATTATGTTTGTCTTACGACGGTACTGTTTTTGACGAATCAATTTTCTTTTAGATAGATGATTGGATTAAGCTCTTTTCAAAGTAGCTATTGGAAGTTGATGTCTTGGGGTTTCTTGAATGGAATAGCACTTGTTAGACGAGGGGTTAAGAGTGGTGCTTTTAAGGCTGGTTAAAAGGAGAAGCAGAATGAATATAGGCTCTATAGGAAAATCGGGTTGCGAAAAGTAGGACTATTTAAACTTTCGATACGGAAGGAAAGACATGATATTTCTCATAAAAAGAAACAGTGGTCTTATGTTGTTTTCACGTTATGAAGATAAAAATAGCACGTTACCGCCCTCGTTAAACTACGCTCACTATATGGGTCTCTAGGTTATTTCATAAATAGGGTAGGCAATAAAATCTTTATAAATAAATCGGTGATAGGGTTAAATCAATATTCTAAGTGGGTTTTCGTTATTACCCACGATAAGCGGGTAACTAGTATGTTTAAATCGCCCTCGTTGCGATATAAAATGAGTTATAAGGAAGTACTACGATTAGTTAGTTCCGAGAGATAGTAACCTAAATTTTAGCCCCCTTAACTTAAGCTAAGAACAAAGAAACATTCAACTGAGGCTGTAGTTGACTGTTGCGTCTAAACGGTGAAGGTAGTAAATGGCCCGGATTAGCTAATTCGGGAAGTGGATTACCGTTCCTAAATAATAGAGGCAGCAGGACACTAAAGAGTGTCGTAGAGACTACCTAGCGAAAGCGGTCATTTCTTAGGCTAACGGAGCCGAATGTGGTGCCCGTTCTTTTATATAATTAGGTAGGTAGTGTTTATAATGTTACTATGGTCTTTATGAGTGTTTTACGTTTATCGTTCGAACGTTAGCTATTTAAGGGTGATCGATTATCACATTAACTAAATATGAGATAGTGAATAAATAAAATAAATATGGCTGATGAGTGGCTAGTTGGTCTTGAATATGCTAGGACGTAGGTTAGCCTTAAGGTAATTTATCTTATAAACTAAGGGCTGATCTACCTAGGTAAGTACTATAAACATTTTAATAGTAGAATGCGTATACATTTTAGAAAACTGAAAGTCTATATAAAAGCTGAATTTTGTTTAAGTGGATTGCTATACCCGGTCGCATCCGAAAAATAAACTAATGTAGCTAGAAATAAAATTAATGAAGACGGTTTACTGTAGAGATAAGTTTAGTTGACTATTAATATAGAGATTTAACTTACAGCACGCTTAAGGCGAGGAAAAAATTATAGGGGCTCGTGAAACTGTGACCGAACCTTAACGAAGGCTGGCGTTTAAAAGGACTTTTACTTAAGTGTACTACCGTTTCTAAACCTAGCGAAAATAGACTAGTAACTATAATGAAGTAGATAAAAATAGTATAGAGTATAGAGTTAAAATTTAATCACCCGTTTATGAAGAGGTTTAATAAGAGTTTGGTTAACATTAGGAAATGTTGAAAATTACTATCGAGCTTCTAACACTCTTTATTGTTTAAAAATGGCACTAAAAGATTAGTTAGCAGAGAGGCCTATATTATAGGTTCGTGCACTTCCTAATAGTTTCACACCCTTATTTAGCTGATAAGAAATTATTTCAATCTCTTGTGAAAGGGCTAATTCCGACCTATTCCGAGCCGTCGGGCTAAAACTAGAGAATTTAGATTTATAATTGTATGCCTAACTTTTGACCTCTACTTTGACTTAGGTGTCCTGAATCTCCACTAAGCCCTACTGATCACCACCGATAAGTCTATATAACGTTATTACTTTAGCTTATCATGTTTTAGAGATGGCTAACTCTTTACCTCGTGGTAGTTATCAAAATAAGGGCTTAATAGAGCATAAAAAAGAAGACATAGAGACCGTGATGAACCTATAAAGCCGCCGATGTTTTATTGTTTCGAAACTAGCATAAGATACTAGTCCTAAAGATACTTAACTCACTCCTATAAGGACCTGCGGCTGCCTCTAGGAACTCTGCGACCGTACATATAATATCTTCTACTATTCCACTATTTTTAGTCTCTTTTCTTTTAAATTGCTAGTAATATAGATATATACCTGGTAGTTTTAATATAGGTGAAAATATTCCCTAATATTTAGTATACTATCCTTTAGTACTAATTATAGCGTTTATCCTAGACTCTATCGACCGAACTAAGTCGTTAAAAAAATCCTGCCCTATAGCTAGTGGTCCTAGGCGGTGTCGTCTTAGCACTCTTTAACTACTACGGAGTAACGTTGACGTAGTTCACGGCCGAGCGGCGTACACGGTCGAGCGGCGCACCCTAAAACACATAGTAAATCCGATAAATTACCACTTCATATCTTAATAACTATATCTATTTATGATAATATATTAAAAGTGTATAATCTAGATAGTATTTATAAGATACTAGCGAAGTGTAGGAAAATTAGTGGATGTAGTAATAGAGATATATATATTTATGTCCCCGACGTCAAAATTACGCCGTATTTTACGGTAAAGCATCGAAATAATAATCTAAACTACCTAAAGTTTAAGTAGGTTATTTTATATACTAAGAAAGCCTATATACTAATATTTAACTAATAATAACCTATGGTTGTTAAGGTATGAATGAAGTGATTTATCCTATTTATTTATCCTATTTACTATATGTTTTAGGGTGCGCCGCTCCACCGTGTGCGCCGCTCGGCCGTGAATTACGTTAATTAGTTTCTATTAGTCACCGCTATAAGTTTCCGTATAGTAACGCGCTAGGACGCGTCGCGCCCACTAACCCTCTTTCTTATAACTATTAACTATAGTTCCACGTACGCCATTATCATCTATTAATAGTAATAGGTAATAGAAAAAAGAGCTATCTCTATTTCTCAGAGGCTAAATTACCGTATTCCGTAAGGCTAATTACTTAATCCGGAAAATCGCTACCGAGCTTAATTTATCCGCGTTAATAGTTTAGTATACCCTCGAGAAAAACAAAGAACGTTACGACGGTGCTAGCCTGAATCGACCCGGAAGACCTCTAATCCTTTCGCCTACCGGTTAACGACACGTTCTAGTCCTAATTAAACGTAACCCCTTTATTACGTTTAACGAGATTCGCCGAAGCGTCGGCATCGCGCTTTCCGACGCGATTATTCGTCGTACGCTCGAAATATCAGGATACGGACATTAGAAAGCTAGAAAAAGGCCTCGACTTGATGAAAAAATAGCTAAAGTACATCTAGACTTCGCTTTGAAGTATCGAGATTAGACGTGGGATGAATGGCGGAAGGTTATTTAGTCTGACGAATGCTTAGTCGAAATCGGCAAAGGGAAGCGCGACCTTTAGTGCTAGCGTCTAAACCGACCGCACGAAAAATAGAAAAAGGAGTTTATATAGCCTTATAATAAGGCTAAAGGACACTCGATCATGATTTAGGCAGCGATATTCGGTGGTGGCTATTCTAATATCTTCATGATGAATCGGGATTCGGCTTCGAAACGGGGTGGCTATACGCAAAACTCCTATATCGAGGCCCTCGAAGCGGAACTACTATTTTTATATATAGAACCGGATTAGCTATTTATACAAGATAATGCCAGAATCTATACAGCTCGAAAAGTTAAAGCGTGGTTCGAAGACAATAGTATTTCGGTGATGGATTAGCCGCCGTACTCGCCCGATATGAACCCTATTAAACATGCCTAGGTAAAGCTTAAAGAAACTATCTATAAGCTAGATCCTGATTTTGAGTCATTTAGAGGTACTAAAGAAGAGGTGACTAAGCGCTTTTTAGTCCTGATTTAGCGTTCGTGGGACGTTATAGGGCAGGATTCTAAAGACTAGAATGTGGCACCGTAATTGTTTAGGGCTAACTACGTGGACCTTAAAGAACTAAGGGTCCGAAATAACCACGACTACTAAGAGCACGGTTTTTCGAGATCAATTACACATTTTTACTATCAATATGTGGATGTGCTTACCCCGCACTAGCCGTGTGTATAGGCGATAAGCACGTGCTGATAGAGCTAGCTAATCAGATTTATATCTAATAGCATGCTATAATGATGATTATCAACTATTATATTACATAGAATAAGCCTTAAGTTTCCTAACACTCTTATATGCCCTATGTTATTCTAGATTTTTATCAGTCTTTTCCTATGATATTCTGCTATGTACCTAAAGTTATAAATACTGCCTGTTTCCCTAGTTAAATACAATAAGTTTGACACCCTTTCTACTCACGGGTAGAGCTTAAGGTAATTCTGATTACACTACGTTAGCCCTCTACTATTTAACTAGTTTGCTACCGACCCCTCTCTATTTATATACTTTCGTCATTCTTCTATAACCGTAGTATTCGGTCGACCGTGCACACCTTCGTGCGCTACCTAGGGTTTATGCACACGGTGTAAATCCGACAAATGCCCTATATAATAAAACGGCCACTGGGTACCTACATATTCGAGCACCGTCATTTCCAATATATATGTTAGATATTGTATAAGAGTAACAGAAACAAAAACCTTTTAATCTCTAACCTCTATAATCCCTTTAAATAAATATTACACATAGTTTAAGTAGCGAATTACGGGACGACGAGCAATACTATAAAATCCGCTATATAGTACTATGACGCTAAGATTATCCACAAAAACGACTAGAATAGATAAGAAAGACGATATGATATCCCTTCGCCTATCTCTTTACCTATACTAGGTTCTGCTATTATCATTATAATAAGACCCGAGGTTAAACTAATTTTATTAGGATTCTTAGTAACAGAAAGGTATATAGAATAAAAATACCGGTAGAGCGAATACGTGCCACGGAAAGAATTATGTGTCTCGGTGTATAAAAGATACTAGCGCCGCTTACCGGAATAGTTACTATAACCCCGATCCGCAATATAAGACGCTACTTTAAGAACTTAACTCTACTAGAAGTGCATCGGGGCCGCGTTAGACTTAGAAGGTATATAACACTATAGGAAAATTTAGTAAGTATAAAGATTAGATCCCGATATTAGATTACATCTAAAGTAAATACTCTAGATACAGAGCGGCTATTATAAAACCCCGTGACGATTAGCGGGTTAATCTAAGCTATGTTATTTACTTAAAGGTAATATAATTCTAGGAGGAGTACTTTAATAGGTCGTTAAGGTAAGGAGGTTTACAGTGCTACAGGAATAATTAAGACGTTTATATATTACGTCCGTATGTAAGATGACTTTATACCAAATGCCCTATTATACGCATCTTTTCGAAGCGGGTCGCTTAGCATTCGTTAGAGGCACTCTTAACTGACGGTAGAGTTGGAGATTAGTTAGCCACTATTCTCTCCTAGGTTCTGTAAGCTATCAGTTCATAACCGCACCCACCTTTCCATATCCTCAGACATAATCATGCCGACCATAAGAAGTCAAACGAAGCCGCCCGATACTAACCGAATACTAGATATCGACCGAACCCGCAGCTAAGGAGTTACTAGTCCTATAATAGAATGGCTTGACTTAGACTTTTCCGAGACGTCACTAGTAAAGCAAATAAACTAGAGAAATTCTCTGAATGAGATTTAAGGGCTCGAGGGATATCATAACATCACTTTCGTATACCCCTTCGAGCTGCCCTATAGGCTATAGATTATCATTCGTAAGGACTCGAATGAAGATAAACAGAAGAGAGGCTGATAAATGTATATTTAAGAGTGGTTATCAGAAACACACCGCAATAACTTCTATAAAACAGGCAGAATTACTAGTAACGCTAAAACGACTCTTTACTAATATAGTGATAATATTTATTATATTTATCGAGTTAACTACTATATTAGCAAGATGATCCACGCGGGCTTCCCTATATATCCCGACCTAAGATAAATCCACGAAGTCTAGATAGTTTACTTTCTAATCTCTATATTAGACGCCGAAAAGAAGCAAGAGCGTCAGCTACCTACCCTATTAAATTTCTATTCGAGAGATAAAGAGCCTTCTAATCCGATATCCGGAATTCTTAGTTAAAACATCGCCTAGCTATCGGGGGAGATTAATTACTAAGGGGTGCAATGTTAACGCCTCGTATGGTTTATAGAGTAGAAATCTAAGGAGGCGGAAGATCTCTATAAGACGACCGTACGATAGGTGAGAGTGAATAAGGGCAAATCCGGTAAACCGCAACTAACATTAAATATGTTCATTAATGACCTGAAGAGTCTTAGAATAATCGGGTATAAGATATAGCACGCTCACTTTAAGGACATCCGGGACGTACTCGATACTTATGCTAGATAGCCTACCATACCGCCCGAATTAGAACTCACTCGTCTCGCGGGAACGTAGAGCTATCATTTCCGTCTAAGTCTATACCGTCCGTGTTAATTATTTTATTTCTAGTCTTACCCCGTAGGAAGGTGCGCTATAACTTATCTCTATCCCCTAGTAGAACCGACCGTCGATTAAGGGGTCCTAAAACCCTCTTACCCGCTATAACTCGAGACTAATCAACACTATTAAGGTATATCGCCGTGGCGAACTAGGCATAGTTATTAGCGTTAGTAACGGCCTTTTACTTATTAATCTATGCTAGATACCTAGACAAAACCGGTCTATACGCCTTCTTAGTGACACCGTCTCCCGGGTTAGTAATTAACTCATCCGTGATCGCTATAGCGAGTTAGTGTTTTTACTAGAGTAGTCTAATTTTCAGGTGCTTCCTTACTACTTCTTATAGTTATGTGTATTAGTTCGTGGAGGAAGGTCGCTAGCGACGATAGAGCCACCGCTATGTTTATCCCGGCGGTAATCGTTTTCTGCCTACTTCTCTAGGGTTATAGGGTATCCTTACGTTTAGACCTATAATTAAAGTACCGAGGATAAAGAGTAATTAAGAGTTTCTTATCTTAGGGTACTATAAAAGCTAGGATATTACCTTAACACATAATAGTATCAGGGCTATACTCTCTAAACCGAGGGGACTAGGTTAACTATTTAGTATTCGCTAAGGAAAGGGGTTCGTAATTAGTAGAACCCTCTAGTCTCTATAGTTCTCGGCTAATACGTATAATTAATAGACTTTAATAACCTTTTAGTTAGTTTTCCGGTCTGTCTATCATGTATATATAGAGTCCTCTAACGCTATTTCTCTAAGCAGAAAAGAGAAGGGAAGAGACCACTAAATTACTTCTACGAGTTAGTAATAATATCTTATAGGTACCCTATATACCCTCATTAGCTCTCTAGCTCCTATAAACCTCTAGCTATTATAGTAATATACCCTTCACCCGGGAGAATCGAGTAGCGCTCCCGGTAGAAACGGTATACGTCGATTCGTCCTCTTAAATGCTAAAGAAAGTGAACAGGCTCGCTCTTATAGTTATATTAGAGGTATAATTATCTATCATAGCGACTATAACCCGAGCTATATTAATCGCCTCGCGATAGACTACGTTTAGGTCTATGTCGATATCTTTATAAGACCCGCCTATATTACCCGTGCGAGTGATCGCTCTAGTACCCTATTTAATCCTAAAGCGTGTGTTCACACTCTGAGAGACTATAGTGATTACTAGGGCTAGATAAGCGACTAACACGAGTAGCGTATAGCGTATACACCCCTATATAGAAACTATCGTTTTAAAGGATAGGGGTCGCCTATAGTAAAGGCAAATCGGTTTGAACTTCTTAGACTATCCCTTAGTATTTATTCGATTCTAATAAAGATATCTACGCTAAAGTATTACGCTATCCCTTAGTGTGCCCCCTATAGCCTTATGTAGGCAAAAGATTATATAACCCTAAACGTTTTTGAAAGGGCTAAGATACGCTAGATAAAACCCTAGACTAGGGCTTATAGCTCTATAGCTAGATTCCCACGCCGCTTAGCTAACTATAGTAAGTTAGGGCCTTTTTTCTATAGAGTAGTCACACTCTCTGCTTTACTTCCAACGATAAATCCTAGTCTAAATAGTCGATTATACTACTAGTCTCTAATTTCCGCTTTTTCAATTCTTAGCGGATACTTACTTTATAAGAACGTTAGAAAGGACGGCTCTATTATCACTAGACCTAGCACTAAATCCTAAAAGAGATTTCTAGTCCGACGATCTAATACTACTCCCTTATTTCTCTGTCTCGTTTAGTGATAGCCCTCTTCCGGCTAATCCTATATATTAGAGCTAATAATATACATAGAAATTTAGGATCTAGCTCGTTTTTAGTGTTTATCGGGCTAATACGGGGCCTATAAGAGAATACTAAGCATAGAACAGAGTAGAGTAGATCATATTAATTTATTTACCCCTCCTCGCCGTTAACTTCTATATAGTCTATCCGCTCGATATAGGTCACTTATCCACCGCTCTAACAGGCTAGGTATATAGCTCCACGGAAACTTCTCGCGGCCGGTAGAGACCGATTCGACTAGGCTAGGTAGGGTATCTAGACTAGAATACTAACTATCGTATTGTTACGGCTCCTATACTCCCGCAGAACCCTATAAACTTAGCTACTACTAGTAGCCGTGCCGCACGGGACTTAGATATCTTAAACACACAATCATTAGTTCCTTAGCGATTAGTTTCTTATTAGAATATAAAGCTATCTTAGAACCTTTAATCTAACCTGTATAACCCCTTTAGGATCCGTAGTACGCCGATTCTAACCTATATAGAGCTTAGTATCACGCGCTCTTTGTGGGCGCGCCTCTTCCGGAACCCGAGCTAAGAACTCCCTATATCTTAGGGCCCGGAGGTGTAATTTACTAGCCGTCACTAATGCAATAATCAGAACAATCCGTAAGGCTCTACTCCGTAGAAGTAATGCTAAGAGGATAATAGAGGGGTATAGTTTAGGATTACACCTTATATAGGGGTAAGATATTTTAAATTATGATAATGGAGTGTTATTAAGAATGATTAATTTCCCTAGACACGGAGAGAATATAATAATATTAAGCGGATTATGTGGGATAGAAAAACTATGTGTATTAAGAGGATCTAGATTTATTTATAACTAAGATACCTGCGGTAAAGTCTTAGTCGATACTCTCTTTAAGAGATCCTGGGCCTAAAGGTAGACTATACGGCCGGTCTCTAATTTCCGGTCTCTAATTCTTAGCGGTCACTTTCGCTATATAAGAGCGTCGGAAAGGATAGTTCTACTATTAATATATACGGTAGCTATTCCTGTAAGAGGTTTCTACTCCGATAATCTCCTCTATACTACTCTATAGAAAAAAAGGCCCTAACTTACTATAGTTAGCTAAGCGGCGTGGGAATCTAGCTATAGAGCTATAAGCCCTAGTCTAATTCTACACTTACTATCTATTAGTGTTATATCGACTACGGAGGTTTAGGGGCTATCGTCGGTCTGCCGGATTATCCGGCTTACGGCTCTTAGTAACTATTAGCTCCGTTTTTTAAGGTATCTTAGCGCCACTAAGACCCTTAAGCGAACGGCTATAGACACAACTTCTTAGCTATACTCGCCATCAAGTTTCCGAATTAGTCGACGATATAAGACTAGTGGGTTTTTTAGATAGGTGTGGAACGGCCTAGAGACACTAATTCTACACTTACTATCTATTAGTGTTATATCGTCTACGGAGGTTTAGGGGCTATCGTCGGTGATACCCTTCTAACTATCCGGCTTCGGCTCTTAGTAACTCTTAGCTCTGTTCTGTAAGGTATCTTAGCGCCTCTAAGACCCTAAGGGTCCTTAATAGGCTTTAACTTTATATAGTATAATCTCCACTTCGCCCTAATATTCTTCTATACTATTATCGCTAGACTCTTAGAATTACTCCACGGGCTACTCGGTAGAGCTTAGAGCTACTCGTCTTTAGTATAACTTTAGCTAGAGGGTAACTATTAACCGGAAATTCTAGCACACTACTAGGTGTATATATATAGCTCTTTAGGACCTTCTCGCGATTAGTAGAGGCCGATTCGACTATACTTAGCAGGGAGTTTAGACACATAAAGCCTACCTCGCGTCCGGTTTATGTAACTTTATAACTACTTAGGACTAGGAACTCGCTAGGAGAATGATCGAGGTGAGTTATCCTAGATAAACCTAAGCTAAGGAGTCCCTATATCTTAGGTTAGGGGAAGTATAATCTATTAGCCTTCACTAGCAGTCTAACGTAGCATTCGGAAGAATCTATAAATCTCTCGAAGTAATACTAAGCGGCTAAAGGAGGAGTAGACCCTTAAAATTACACCTAGTGCACGACTAAGAGATTATTAATATTAAGAATGATCATTTCTCTATAGATATAAAGAGTAGATTAGCAATATCCGGCGGACGGTCTATAATGTTAAAATAATGTTTATCACGATAATCTAGACTTATTATTTAGAGATAAAAAAGAAGGTTTACTATACGATCTACTTCCGCCCCCGGTGCGGCTATAGTATTTAACCTACTATAGTGAACCCTAAAACTAAAACGCGCTAAAGCTTAGCTCGAACACCACTAAACTTTAGTCGATACTAGAGACGACCGGAGGTTCTAACTTAGATAATTATAACCTTATAAATTTTAGCGTCGGCGCGACTAAGGGGCTATCATAGCTAGAATAAACTCAGAACCCGATGAACGGACAGAAATTTATAGTGGATACCGCTAGGCGAAGAGGGGTAGGAAGTGGTATTATATAGTACTAAGACTCGAAATCACTTAAGAAGACTAGCGAAGCTAATAAGGCGGTGATCACTAATAAGAGGGAAAGATAAGTGACAGATATCACGTATCGTCCCTTAGCGTTAAGATATACCTTCCCCGTCTAGCGTTAGTCACTTTAGGACTATCGCTGTTATCTCTAGTACTCGGTGATAATATTCCTTACGATACTAATAACCCTTACGTTAAGGGATGTTGCTCTAAGGCTAATAAGATCTATGGCTATAGACTAAACTACTATGCTAGTAATAAATGTCTAGCGGCTAGAAGTGTTAATAGAACTTATGCTTAGAAGTCCGAATATAACCTAGGCGTATACCTAGGATATAGTAATAAGTAGGGTACGTGCTCTTATTATGTTTATGACCTCCTACCTGGCTAGGATCTAAAATTTGTTCTTATATAGGATTAGACTTCGCCTAGTCTGAGTATTACCTATTAAATGTCTACTATAGTGAGTTTAGCTTCTATAGTATAACGGGAGACTTCTGCGGCGCTATTACGGTCACTTAGCCCTCGTGTAGTAGAATATCGAGTAGTAAACGAATAATCAGCTACTATAAGGGCTAGAACTTTAAGCGTTCCTGCGATACTATATAACCGGAAGATATTCCTATTAGCGGGTACACTTATATTAACTTCGCCTTCCTCTATATAGATCCTAAGTCCTTCTAGATCGTGCCTATAAAGGATAACTAGTAAGGTCTTTACTCTCGTGTCGTCGCCCTAAAGTAACGTAAGCCGGGATTAAAGGTTTAGATATCTATTAGAGGCTAGGACTTTAACGATCTAGGTGCTATAGTAACCACCTTTTCGGACCTTATAGCGTCTTCTTCTAACTAAATAGAGTTCTTTAAATCATTAATTTCCTTCCTTAAGAAGTATAGATTTAACGGCGTCGATCTTAATTAGTACGATATCTCCCTCTTAGTCTCTAGCGTCTTAGTGTAGATATTAATGATCTTAGGGAGTACCCTATAGTAACAGAACGTAGGGGCTGCTAGGCCGATTTTAATAATTATATAACCTTCCTAGTAAACCTACGTGAGTCGCTTAATAGGGTAGATAAGATATATAGCTTAACTATCACCCTCCCTAGTAGTTATTAGTATATATAGCATTTCGATATTAAGAACTTAGATAAGAGCGTCGATTAGGTAAGGTGTCCTAGATATTCCTAGCTCCCCTATCTAAAGATCTAACACGTGTCTGTAGTTCAATATTATAACGTACGATCTCCGTGAGTACATTTAGCTTCCTACTTTAAGTTCTTATATATAGCCCTAACTATCTTAGACAGAACTTAGGATAGTGATAATAAATAGATCGGTAAAGTCGTTAATACTCACACTAATTTAACTAAGATTAAGCTATCTATAGACCTCCTCTAGCGAAATGATATTAATCTAGATAAGGTGGTTATAGGGCTAGGCTTCTACGGGCGAAGTATTATAGCCGATGATTATCCTTCTAGAAAATAACTAATATATCTATAGGTTTCACTCTTTCGGACACTAGCTATACGACGGTTAGCTACCCGTTCTCCACTATTAGTTCGTCCGACCACTAATATTACAAATTAGTGGTTTTTAGGCTCATGATTAAAACTTCTATCTATAAACAGGAAATATAGGTAAATGTATAAATAGTGCCGGGACTCTCTCGTTCACCGAGATCAAGGCGATCCTAGATAATCCGAGTTCTAAGGCCTCTAAAGTTTTCGATAAGGAATCCGCCGTTTAAATTATCACGTTCGACAGTAATTAATAGGTAAGCTACGATAACCACGAGTCGTTCGTAGCTAAGATTAACTACGCTAATTCTTATTGTATCGGCGGGTATAATGATTCCTTAATTATTTCATCCGAGTCTAAAAGCGACTAGCTAACGTTAATATCCGTATATTAGAACTATAGTCTAGGCTATAAGTCTCGACGCTAGTAGAAGTGCCGTTAGTAAGTCTTAGTAGTGATATAATTAAACTAATTAATCTATTTCTAGACCGGTGACGGCTAACGGGATGATCTTTAGATAGACTCACGGGAGTGACTAATCTTTTCCTAGGCGATAATAGCTCGAATAGGGGTAAGGACGACGTTTATATTAGACTAGATCTTTAGACGAATGCTACTACGTCTGTCGCCTATAATGCTCCTTATACCCTCGTGTTACCCCCCTACCCTCTAGTAACCCTAGTCACTATTACTTAGCCCCCGTATAGGACTTCCGTGTTATCTAGTTCGGCCGGTTCTATCTATACGAAAATAACTATATTCTAATTCCCCCTATTTATAATCTCTAAAATCCCCCTATAGGCCGAGACTATTACTATATCGGATAACGTGACGGCTTACTTCACCCCTATATAGAGTATCACGCCCCTATCGATAGTTATCGGTTTGCTAGGTACCGAGGCGCCGTTTCTAGTCACGAAGATTAATTATACTAGGAGGGTAACTAGTAGGAGCTCCGCTACCTAGACTACCTCCGACACTCCGAGTATTTCTACTCCGGCTATAGTCTAGTTAGGGATCGCCAGTAATTATGTTAAGTTCTATAAAACTATTCTCGGTGACGGATATTATAACATTACTATTACTAATAGAATCAGTCCTACTAAGTTCCTAGTGGATCTCCCTTAACGCCGCAAACTTAATAATTAATGCTAACGGCGGGCATTAAGGAATGGAATCCGGCTATTTAAGCCGATTACTCTAGTATATAGGTGGACGAATATTATTATAAGTAAATAAATAATTATTATAGTTTTGTCTGCCCCTCAATCTAACGTCTTTTTCAGGCGTCGCTATCGCCCTAAAGAGTACGACGAGTTCGACTATAACACTAGTACCGGTCTTCTACTTAACCTCTCACTTAATCACTGTGGCTGCCTAGCCTACTATAACGTCTATTGAACCGAAAAATGGCCTAATTCCCTTAATCATATATCAAAAGGGCGACCCGCCTTTTAGTCGCGGCTATAGTGCCGGGAAGCCGTTATCTTAATGTGGCACCCACGACTATAGCGCCTAGGGCTATAGTGGACACTGTGGTACGATAGGATACGATAGGGGCTATGGCCTGCGCTTCTGTGGAGGAGGGTGTAGCCCGGGGGGCTATAGTCCTGGATGTGGTACTCTTAGTAAGCCCTAGTGCCCCCTCTTTATTAATAACACGCTTCGTTTCATTATGAGCTAACGAATAATTATAGGAGGCTATGTGATTAAAGGCGGCGGCGGCGGATAAGCACCTAGCGAAGGCGTCGATAACGACGATAATAAGATAAGCACTTTATCTTGTTCTGAGACTGCCACCGTAACGACGACCACTGCTTACGATATAGCGTGCAGTGAAGCCACCGATTCCGCCTATGCCACGATCTACGACACTATCACCGTGGCTCCGTGCACGACGACTCTAGCGGGTAACTTTCAAATTATCGGAGATGGTGACGGTGATAACTTTAATTGGATTAACGAAAGCGATGATGAGCTGAACGCTGAGGGATCTGCCTTCGCCTCCTATATTAATCCCTACCTCACGAACATAGATCCTATCATGATTAGTAGTATGACCTTTATAGCCTCTGGTTCCCCTACTACTACCCCCACGAGTACCGCCGTTCCTAAATACGGTACCTCCTCGGCGTAGGCTCTCTTTCTCCACTAAGGCTATATAAATGATTACTATTAGGGCCTGGACTATAATATAGACGAGTACACGGTAGACCACTATACAATAGATATAACCTAGACACGGAGTGTGAGCACGGTAAACGCGGACGGATAGCCGACTAGTATAATAGACATTATAGTATTTAGGGATATATATTCGCTGACTCTGTTATAGTAAACTCTACTAGTGCCGTGGGAATCGGTTCCCGCCTACGAGAAGATAGTCGGGAAGCTCGAGTGCGAAAAGTACGGGGACGTAATATGCAAAAACGGAAATCTTAATAGTACCTATTACGGGTTAGTAACAGATTTTTAATTCTGGATCGTTTTATGCGTTTAGTGAAATCTATAGCTCTTATAAATAAGTTAATCATTTTTTTATCTTAGTGTCGCTGAAGACTGGTTCGGTTTACTATAGATGTACCTACTAAAATGAATTTAGTCATATTAATAACGAACGCCACTAATCGAGAACGAAGTAGGAGGATAGTACGAATGCTAGAGAAGGATAGTAGGGATAGAGGTGCAAAGGAAGCGGTAGGCTATTGTGAGGGCGTAATGAGAGATATATCGTGGGACTAAGGGCTTTGTGGGCGTATGGATTCTGTTTTTAGGCTATTTTTGGGCTGTTTTTATATGGCGAGACGCCGTTTTCCTATGTATTTACTATTTTATGCGCGAGGGCTAGCGTTCGGATCACTCTTGCTTCCGCCGGATAGAGCGCCTGCATAGTCATTACGCCACTAGTTAGGCTGCAATAGGTTAATAGAGTGAAAAAAAAAAAAAAAAAGCTACACGATCGTATCGTGTCCTCTATAGGAGGTAGTATAGAGGGTATTTCCGTACTCTCTACCTTTAGCGTTAACGTCGGCTCCTTTCTCTAGTAGTAACTATATGATCTCATCGTGTCCTCTATAAGAGGCAGCTTAGAGGGTATTTCTAAAGTTTCCACCTTAGGCGTTAACGTCGGCTCCTTTCTTGAGTAGTAGCTGCATGATCTTATCGTGTCCTTCTACCGAGGTAGCTTAGAGGGTATTTCTATACTCTATATCTTCGGCGTTAACGTTAGCTCCTTTCTCTAGTAGTAACTACACGATATTATCGTGTCCTCCTTTAGAGGTAGTATAGAGGGCGTTTCTAAAGTTTCCACCTTAGGCGTTAACGTCGGCTCCTTTCTCTAGTAGTAACTACACGATCTTATCGTGTCCTCCTTTAGAGGTAGTATAGAGGGCATTTCCGTACTGTCTATCTTGTGCGTTAACGTTAGCTCCTTTCTCTAGTAGTAACTGTACGATCTTATTGTGTCCTCCTATAGAGGTAGCTTAGAGGGCATTTCTAAAGTTTCTACCTTAGGCGTTAACGTCGGCTCCTTTCTCTAGCAGTAACTACACGATCTTATCGTGTCCTCCTTTAGAGGTAGCTTAGAGGGTATTTCTAAAGTTTCTACCTTAGGCGTTAATGTTAGCTCCTTTCTCGAGTAGTAACCGCACGGTCTCACCGTTTCTATTGATTAAGGCTAAGATAACCGGATATACTCCTATACTATCTCTTAAGTTAATATTATTCCTCGTAATAAATAAGAGAAACTCGACTTCCCGCTTATGCCCGTTAAATAATGCTAGATATAAAGTAGATATTATCGGCGGAATCCCGTAGGGCTCGATAGCATTCTAAAAAATTAGAAACTATAATAAAAATCTTCTATAAGTTATAGCGTAAACTTAGTGAATATAATTAATCGCTTCCGGGTCTTAGGTTAAGCCTATCTTCCGGATATAATCCGGCTAATAGACTACTAAGTAATCTAGAAAGCTTCGAATATTTAAGCATGAATCCTTATCATTATCTTCTAGATCCTTTATTAATAGGTATCGTAAATAGATAATAGCTATTTAATGTTCGGTGTCTGTTAGTGTCCACGAGTATAGGTATCCGATATTAAGAGAATAGCTCTTATTTAGGAGAAATTCCCTTACTATCTAATAGATCAAAAATATCTTAGAGTTATTAATGAAAATAAAAAGGCTATATAATCGACGGAGTTTTCTGCTAATCTACGATGATTTAAGTCTAGCTTCTGCTATAGTCTAAGAGTGTAGGGAGTCGGCTATACTAAGCGCTATAGCTATTTCCGCCGTTATTAAAGGGCGCCGTGCTGCGATAATAATTTATAAGATCTTCCTTATAATGTCCACTTAATTAGAGGGCACTTAACTTAGGATCTTCTCGTATACCTTATCTACTAATCGAGGTATTAACTAGATTAGCTCTTTAGTAGGGCGAAGGCTATCCTCGAGCGTAAATCGAATCTCGTTAATAGCTAAATATAGCTATAGATACGTATAGTGCTCTATTTATAGAAGCTGCTGCTTAAGTCGCTACTCTGTGTCCCGTAATAACGCTACTCTTTTAGCGAGCTCTCTAACTCGTATCTTTATAATAATATCGATTTCTTAGTGAATTTAGTTATTTTCTTCCTCCCCTTTTAGATAAAGAAGTGGGAAAGAGTCCGTGATCGTTCGGAACCTATTCTAAATATCGTTATAGGGGCGACTAGTGACTAGGAATTTTAACTAGGTATCTTATATCGGCGGATATAGTAGGCGGTGAAATAACTAGAGCTTCTTGATTAGTCGATTCTGATTAATCTTACGGTATTTATTAAGTGCGTTAAATATATAAATGGTTTTGTATGAATTATCTAATGATACGGCGGTTATGAATATTCTCTATAATTCGTTAACTTCTTATTATAACTTCTCTCTGTTCTTATCCTAAGAAGGTATAGTATAACGTAAGAGCTAAGGTCGCTAGCTAAATAACTAATAGAGTACTAAGCATAGTGCTTTGTTAAGACGATTTTATTTATCGTTATCTTTAAAGAAAAAGTAATAAATCGTTATATCTAAGTAAGAATTTTCTAAGTAGTCCTTAATTATTAATCGCGAAAGCATAGACTTCCTATAGCCGGGGTCGGTAGACACCTAGAGTAGGTCGTTATAGCTACTCTCTGACTAACGGGTGTATTTAGGGCTCCGTAGAGCCTATAGATAGGTTCCTTCCACTTTTCTAGGATTAATGTTCTTTTGCTCCTCGTAATTTAATATTTTTAATATCTAGTGATAGCGGTTTTGCTAGTCCGTTAAAATAAATACAACCTTCTTACGGTAGTGTTATGCTTATTAATTATATGCTTAGTCTAGGCGATAATTTATGCCTTTAATTTCGGTTTTTAAACTATCTAAATAGAGCTATATAAGTAAGTCACTCCTAATTTAGGACTAATAAAGTACTATAAGGACTAATATTACTTACTATATACATCTACTACTAAGCTCTCTTGCGATATATAGCTAAGAGGAATATACCCTAGAAGCTCTTTTGTATAGGTAGTAGCTACTAAGGTAGTATATCCCTACCACTCCTTATTCTTATGGGAGTTAGCATAATTATAAACCCCGCGGATAATAATATAAGGAAAGTCTAGCATTAGGCTAGCTACCTCTATTTCGAAACATAATACCCTAGTCTATAACCGAAGTTGCTCTCTTGTCCGCCTGTGCTTGATAACATTATTACCCGAAGTAATAATACTATAGTGTAGTAGTAGATCACTATCCTCGCGTTAATCCCTCGTCTCTTCCTACTCCGCTAGATAACTATTATAGCTACTTACATTAGCCGGATGATCCTATTTCGTCTAAAATAGTCGATTAGATTATATAGTAGGACAGCCAAAATTTTTCCGAGTTCGAGGGGTTCTTCCGATTACGCTTTAGAGATATTCTAGGTAGCGGGGGTTATCCGTTAGGCTAGTAGCTCTTATCGTACTAACTACAGTTAATAGTGCTCTCGGGGGACTATTCAGCGACCTAGTTCGTTCATATTCACCATCTATAATAACCTTCCCTATATTATATTAAATCACCCCACTATAAGTGCTATAGGGATAACTAATCACGACGTCGCCGAGGCGGATATTATGCCTAGCGGAAGGAACTCTACCCCCGATCCCCACTATTAGTCCGATTCGAAGTGACTTAGAGAAGGTGCGAAGCATGTTATTTACGACCGTGGTAGCTAAGGTGGTTCCGTACTAGCCTCCTAGTAGGCAGGCGATCACGACGTGATATTTACCGATTCGGCCTAGTGTGTAGGTGTTTAAGTTCGCTATATCTTACTCCTCGAGTATTCTAAATTTCTTATCTAGCATTTCGGCTATAGCCGTAGCCTCGATCAGAAGGGCATAGATCTAGCCGATTTAGAAAGTATCTAACGGAGGGCGCGATATGTCGATAGCCTAGGTATTTTATAGGGATAAAGGTTTAGTAGTAACGTGTGCAGAAAGTTAAAGATAATCGGAAAGATTAATAAGCGGTCGGCTCGATCTAGAAGAGAGGAGCCTTATGGTATAGTAGGCCGGGGTAGATCATAGCTAGTGTAGCCCCTCCCTAGCTAAAGGATAGCGCGTTAGCGCGGTAAGAGATAACTCGCTATTAGCGAAAGGCATTATCCTATAGATTAGATACATCGCACGTGACTTAGGGAAGATACTGGTTCTAACTAAGATAGGGCACCTATAGCGTTTGCTTTATTTACGTATTAATCTTTAATATTCTATAGTATTCTATTAAGATTATCGGCCACTATTCCCGATTTAGATAAACGTCACTATCTAAGTTTGAACGCCCTCATAATTCTACGGCTTATTCCCTATTATATAATCAGAATTATGGAGATTTTGAGCGGAAAGCTAAGATCATGATTAACAAGAATAATTATATATCTATGTTAATATTTAGGCGCTAATACGATTTGATAGCGAATTATTAATAGACGCGGCTTCAACGTTTAATCCGAAAGTTAAGGTAAGGGTGGGCCTATACTTAATCATCCTACTCTATATATAAGACATTAATTATATGAATTATCTAGGACCTAAGCACACCTTAGCTAGGGAGCTATTTTCACGAACGTTTAGTAAATTTGAATCCGTAATTTTGCGGTCATAAAACAGCTTAATATATTTAAGAATTATTTATACTTATGCCTGCTAAATAAATTTTTAGCGCTAGTGCCTTAGTAGTGGATCCCGAGAGAAGAAAAGCGGTCTTTAGGGAGGAAGTAGATTTCGCTAGTGACTATATCCTTATCGCAGCACGTAGATCAACCTCCACATGAACTGTTGGTATTAATTAGCCATCAACCTTTATAAACCGTCGTGATGAGCTTCGCACACGCTTCTCGGTACGATAGACTACTAACGCGCATTAAATGAAGACCTAAACGCCCTCCGGGCCTAGTTTACGACTGTATAAAGCGTGATCGACGAGAACGGGATATAAGTGGAAGATATCTATAATTTTGATGAGACAGGCTTTGCAATAGGCCTTATATCCTCGCAGAAGGTAGTTACAGGCGCAGAATTATACGGTTAGAGATGTCTCTTACTACTAGGAAATCGCGAATGGGTTATAGCGATCGAATTAATCTGCGCAGATGGCTATAGCACATAACGGCTTAGTAGCGATAGACATAGGTACCTTATATAAGTTAGTATAGTCCTCCGCTTAACTACCGTTTAGTATATCTTAGCTAGCGTGTTCTTATCTCTGAAGTTCCTGTACCGGATTCGGATAACGCTTACGACTGCGTATATAATGCACATCGAAAGTATAGCGCTAGAACGCTATTTAATATAGTAGGGCTACTTCACACTAGTTACGCTTAAGTAGCTCTTCTTTTAGGTAGATAGCGTTAAAATAGCGTGTAATATACCTAGCGTTATAATATATCTAGAAGTGAATATAGTCGGGGAGCCCCTTATTTATAAAGCATTAGAAGTAAGCCTCTAGCTTATTAGACTTCTCGAGGTATTCCTTAGTAGCACACGATAGCTTACTAGCCATAGAAATAGGTACCTCACATAAGTTAGTAACGTTATAGGTCTACCCTATATCTTATAGCTAGTTTATAGGACTAACCGATATAGCGGATTTAGAGGCCTTCCGCTTAGGCCGGCCCCTTAACGGGCCTCCTTTAAGGACGTTATAATACTACACGACGGCTATAGTACCCGTATCGCGTTGATTCTACTTATCCTCTAATAAGTTAGAGATTAAGTAGGAAAGAAGACTCTATACTAGATATAACTAAAAGGGGTGTATAGTGTCTTCTAAAGATAATTTATCCTCGCTCTTATCCTTAACTATAGTACTAGATAGTTACGCCTTAATATCTAGAAACGCTTACTCTTTATTAAAATTCTCTTAGATCTTATACCGTAAGCTCTTATGTAACCGTTTTCGCGTGTTTCTTATCTCTTTCTCCTATTACTAGATCCAAGGGAGGAGGGCGGACTACTAGGTCTCCTTATATTAGGCACGGATCTTATTTAGATTACGCCGGGCCTCTTCTAACTCGGGATAATCCTTAAGTTATACCCTCTATTAATTAGTTAAATAGCGAGGGCGTCGCGTATCCCGCTAACGACTTTACCGCGTGACGGCTCGTATTAATTCTATATCCGGGTTAAGGCTATAGATAACCTAGATTATATCGGTATTAAGTTATAGCGGATAATAGTAGTTAAGAAAGGTCCGGGGGCTAGCGTGCTTTATAATTAATATATATTATTCCTTACTTACCTACCCTATAGACTATATTAGCCACTAACGGAATAGAAGGAAGAGAAGAATTTATAGCCTCTATAGAAGTACTTACTACTCTTATTAATCACTTTACTACTTCTATAACGGAACTAATAGGTATAGAACGCCCCTTTCTACCCGCGGATCTCTCTAAAGGTAATTAGCATAGTAGATATCGCGGACTTAGATATCTATATAGTCCTCTAAATAGTTAGAACGCCTTTAACTAAGTCCGTCTTATAGAAGATATACTAATTAGACTTATTTAGGTCTAAGGGCACTAGGAGCTACTTATAGCCTTTACTAATAAAGAGCTTCTATAGCTAGGCCTTCGAGGTTAGCCTCGAATTCTAGAATACGCGTGCGTAGAATAGGATACTAAAAAGTAATATATATAAGTATATCACTAAAGAGGGCCTATAGATCACTTTAGGAAGTGTAAAAGTCGTCCTATTAATTAGTTAGCTATATAACCTAGTTAGATATTCCGAAGAACTTAGAGAAGAATCTTAAGAGATATTATATAGAGAAAGGGGTAAGGAGAGGTAAAGAAAGAGAGGCATAGAAATTATAGCGGCTATATAATTTAGTTAACCCGAGGAACTTTTTAGTTCCCTCGGCTATAAGTTTAATTATAGGAATAGGGGGCCCTCTATAAGGATCCTTCTAAAGGGAGATTAGTAGGTCCTTAAACTATAGACTTAATAAGGCGTTCCTCTAGTAAATAGTGAATAGAGCGAGAGAGTTAAATAGGTATACCTAGATACGTTAGAATCCTAAGTGAAACTTCTTCTCCTACGTTAATAAAATAGTCTCGTTAAACGGGCTAATATCCTCGATATAAACTAGCGTCTTCTTTCCCGGTTATATATCTAACCTATACTCTTAGACTAAGTACTTTATACCCTATAAATTAGCTATTAGAGAAGGTGATTAACTAGATCTAAAAGAATTTATATTTATATTACTAACCCTCCGTATATCTAAGCTATCCGTATCGTTAATTTTGATCTTAGTAAGCTTTTAGTAGTAGCCGCGAAGGTTTTTCTAGTCCGTATTTAACGAGCTAGCTTTATTAATACGCTTTAACCGTCGGTTATTCTTACTACGCTCGAGCTTAAGATATTAGCCTAGGAACCGATATATATTATTATTCGACGCCTAGCGTAGCGCCTCCCTAGGCTCTCGCTATTTTAACTTATTAGGCTTATTTATCCGTTCGCTAGTATAGTATCTACGCTTATATTAGTAGATAGAAATACGGTAGATCTCTATTATCACTAACCGTTTCTACCGGCCCTTAATCCGATCTCGTCGTTTAAGCGTACCGGGCGCCTTATCGAAATCCTTAGGGATCTCGGAGAGATTAACTCTATTATTATCTAGTAGATCATCGTAGAATTCACCTAAGTCGTTAGAGAGCGCTAGCTCTAAGGTAGAGTAGTCTTTATCCGACCGGAGACGTTTCCGTGAGCTCGGGGTATCGTCCGGCTCCGTTAGATCCGTCTTATAAGTAGTATCGCCCTACTCGTCGGAGTCGCTAGTAGTGGTCGTAGATATATCATCCTCGCTAGACGCACTTCTTAGCTTTCTATTCCGTCGGGGCCGAGAGCGCTTCATCGTTTAGATCGGGGGAAGCTAAGGGATAGCGACGATGCGGAGGACACGGACGGGACTAAGGCCGTAAAACCACGATACGATTAAGTGGCTGGTAACGCACTAATAGATAGACGAGCGACTGGAGTAGGAAAGACGGAAGGAAGAAGAACGAAGAATATGAAGGAAACCCCCTGGAAGGCGGGGAAAGATGCACTGGCGATCGAGGGAGCAGGAAGGGTGGAAGAGCGAAGAATATAAAGGAAAGGGGGCACGGGAAGCAGGTTGGCGCTATCGTGACTTGGCTAAAGGCCAGGCCCGTTTAATGGGGTGTAGTGAGGCCATTTTTGGCGCCCTCGCAGAGCGTCAAGACGAGGGGACCTTTGATGAGACAACAGAATTGCTGGGCAGCCTGCGAGTGGGTCTGGCCGGTGCGTGGTGGTAGCCAGGCGGGGACGTGTCGGGAGATTGAGGTCACGTGTTACCAAATGACGGCCGAAAAAGGCGTCGACTAACGCCGAAAGTGGCAGCCATTTGGTAAACCCAAATTGTCTATAAGTATAATACGTTATTACCTAGATAGGCTACGAGTGCTTTAAATAGCGATTACTAGTTAATTACACGATATAGAATATAGTTTTAAATATAGATAGCTATCTTAGCTACTTTAGGCTAG